>BGZK01001074.1:0-217788 GCA_005406025.1 Eumeta japonica
CTTTAACTATTAAATTAAACTTTAACTAACTGCATTATTAGTTGGGTAGTTAATAAAACCGGATATAATATTTTTTTAAATCGAAAATGCTTTTTCTATCGCTTTAACATCATATCCCTTATAAATAAAAGTCCTCAATTATTAAGACATGAATGAAACTATATGAATTAACCCATTTCGAGCTAACGATGCCGTTTGGCAACGCAATTTTCAATTTCCAATGCTGTCGGGTGCGAAGCGTTTCGCGCGGTTCTGCCGACCGACCACGCGATAACTAAACGCAGGACGAGTGTGTGATTTACTGTTAAGCAGTATTTTTTGTTATCTGTACATTAGTATAATGATACACCTCTCGAAAGTCAGTGCAGTTGAAAAAAATGGATATACGTTTTAAGTAAGTGGCCTATATTTATTAATTAAATTATAGGGAATTTGACGATTCTGCTTATTTTATAGTAATTTCTAAACTTCTTGCTACACGATAGAGTAGTTATGTTAGTGTTTTCTTATACTCATATAAAATAATACGGGTTCAAAATGTCCGATACCGTTTGGCATCGGTAGCTCACTATCGTGTCTTTTTATGAAATCTGTATAATTTTATTTGTTTCAATTGTTTTAACCACTTTGGCAGTAACTTTAGAATTTAAAGTAGGTTTGCAATGTGTCATTGTTTAAATTGTATAAAAAAATCTAATATTGTATATACATACACACTTTTTTTTTTACATAAGTACCTGTTTTATTATGTAGAAATTGTACGCTACATGAAGCTCTGTCGATTTTGGAAGAAGACGATGACATGGAACCTCAGCAAGTTTTTATCGAGCTACCTGATCCTGCTGTTCTTTCTGACGAGGATTAAGCTAACAAGGACCTAGGAGGTTTTATTAATAATCTCGCTGGGAGGCAGTTCGGTGCAAGATGTAAAGCAATGTCGGCTGAAAAATCAAAGGATCGTGTACAACGCCTAAAAGCCACCACTTCTAAGACTATGAAATCTTACAGCGAACCCCAATTAGGGCCATCAAGTAAGCAGACCTCTTGGAACCGAGGGCGCGGGTTATCTCAACGCAGAAGTGGGGGTCGTCGTGGCGGGAGATCTCACGATCCTGATTCAGATAGTACGACCGGTGTGATAACAAATTGGAGAAAAAAAGGAAATATCGGTCCCACGTCCAAGCCTTTTAAAAGAGTACAATTCATACATGGGAGGTACAGATTTAATGGATCAAAATATAAACACCTATCGCATTGGAATCAGGGGGAAGAAATGGTGACTCTATTTTTACTTACTCATTGACGCATCTATCTGCAGTGCTTGAACTTTCGAGAAAAGCCGGTAATACTAAAGTCAACTTGACTTCCGAAGACAAGTCGTTCAAACCTATCTTTACGATACCAAAAATTTACCTCAGGCGGCGATGGCGTATGGCAGAGTCATTGATATTCGGTACGATGATCGGGATTATCTCCTAATTCCATGTAAAGCTGGACGTCGATTCAGGTGTGCATTAGAGTTTTGCAAATGTCAAGCAAAGCTCCAATGCAAAAAAGTGTAATGTAGGGCTTTGTGTAGCATGCAATTATCAGTTTCATACCTAAATTTTGTAAATATATATTTTAAATAAATGTTTGTTAAATTTCTAATAATGACTTTAATTTCTTACACTGTTTTTGAGTCTGTTAATTATTTAAATCAGTTTACATATCATAAAAATTATACCTTTTTACCGGATAGGATATACCGATGTTATATCCTTACTTGGTATAACATCGATGAGATACGGTAAGAGGCTAGCGGTGCCATTAGGCACCACCTGTTTTTTCCAAAAATATAGTAGGTACACAAGTTTTAATCTTAATAATATATTAATTAATAACAACATATTAAAAAATAAAATGAATCTGAGACCATGAATTAATTCAGTCCGTAATGGGTTAAGGAATGAAAATGATATCAAAAGGTTTGTTATTGAATGTTCTACGAGACTACCTAATTTTAATAATCTACTTAAAACTAAGAGAAAAATAAACAAATTTTCTATCTGTTATTTTAGGATTTATTTAAAGAATCTCAAATCTGTCAAAAACGAAAAAAAATATTAATATACAGACAAAACGTATATAATTATCTGTATTTCGAGCTTTTAATCATAAAAACAGGCGGATATTAAATGGTACTGTTGTGGTCACAAAAGTTTGTAAAGTTAGATTAAATAGTAAGTGAATAGGCTGTCCTACAAACTATCGCGATGAGGTTGGTCCACCACCAAATTATAAAAATTTCGGGAAAGGCTTGTTTTTTTTTAAATATTTGACTATAAAAGGAAAAAGTACATAAAATAGAAGTATATGTTGTTCTGTTATGAAATTACAGTGTTTACATTCTGGATCAGTTATGAAATTATGACAACCATTTTCAGACAATTAAAATAAGCCCATACACCGCTAAAATAAGTTGTTCTGTTATGGGATTCCAGTGTCAACCATCTGCATCTGTCGTCAGAGTCTGAAAACTAATCATGGCTCGAGTAGGTTACAAGACAACGCCAACAACGCCAAACACAGTTAGGATACGTTGTTTCGTTGTGGTGCTTCAGTGTCAACCTTTCAGCTCGATCATTCAATCCCGAAAACCTGTCATAGCCAAAATGCATCTCAAGGCAATTCCAACAAGCCTAAATGTGGCTAACATTTGTGGTTTAGTTACGAAGTTCCAGTGCCAAACTTTCAGTCACGCCATCAAGCCCTGAAAAGTCATAATATTCAAAATGCATCGCAATATAATTACAGTTAGTCCAATCACGGCTATGACACGTTATTTTGTAATGAAATTGTAGTGCCAACCTTCTGCATCTATCATTAACATCTGAAAATTTTCATGGCTGGAATGCGTATCAAGACAATTGCAACAAGACCTAGTATGGCTAGAATACTTTATTTCTGTTATGGAGTTCCAGTACCAACCTTTCTGCTTCATCGTCATACCCTGAAAACTAGTCACATTGAAAGTCCATTCCAATAAGACAATGCCAACAAAAGTAAACCTGACTAGGATACGTTGTCTCGTTATGGAGTTCCAATGAAAAACTTCTAGCTTCATTATCAGACTCGGCAAAAACCATCGATCTTCCTTTTAAACTCAAATTTTATACTTTACTTCAAACATGGTTTATTATTAGGCTAAAGAGCTCAAGAGTAAAACATGATACACAGAGAGATTAGATTTAGTAATTATTTTTTGCTTTTTAGTTAAATGCTTACCTACGTATAAAAGCGTGTCTTTTTATTTTTTTATACAATTAAATTTTTTTTCTTTTATTTATTTCTTTTGTAATGAGTTAATTTTCTACGTAATTGAAGGTCGTATAGAGTACGAGTTCTGTGATTTATTTTTAGAAATCTCAATGTTTAATTACACTTTGCAAATAAAGTCCACGACAATTCGTTGACTCCCAGGCAAAGTTGTTTTAGAATAAAACTTGACCAAACAAAAATGGCTTAACATATTATTAACTGATTAAGGACAATATGAATTTCTTTAATTTCAGCAGCAAAACAAATCTTTACGCAATTAGTATTTTAAGTGCATCAATAACAATTTTCTGATTTCACGACTTATCCGGCTGAACTTATGAACCACCTATCGGCTAACTACAGTTTACAACCTAATCAACTTGGTTAAAGAGGGTTTGTAGAAAACATTGTCTAAGAAAAAATATTGCAATCAAAATTTTATCTGTCCTTTTCGGTCGCTACACTTTGGTAGGTTTTTGGGGTATTTTGAAACAAGCGGATGGCTTCGCTCTTGGATCATATTGATAAGCACACCATTCATCCTTCGTGACGATATCGTAAACAAACCGCGATGAGCTTACTTTACTGCAACCATATTGTGTCAATTTTACCAAAACCTTCTTATAACCTCGTGTTAGATCGTGCGGCATTCATTATCATGAATCCATTCAATGAGAAGGTGCTCTTCTAGTCTAGTCTAGTCTTCTAGTCATATATACTTCCCACTTCAACATGTAGTGAATTCTCAATCTCTTCACAGATAATTAGTGTATTTACTCTGATTAAATTTTTCTCTGCATGCCCGTTTTCTTCAACAACAGACTTCTATCCACTTCTATCTTCGTTCGTCAAAGTTACGCGATCGCGCTTAAAGTCATTAAATTAACAGTAAACAGTCGCTTTAGAAGAACTTTTACTTTTGATCTCCATTTGAAGTCTTTTAAGTGATTGTTCTTGTTTTAGTTGAGATTCGAAACCGTACAAAATCATTACGAGAAATTGTTCTCATCGTAGATCCATTTTTCAGTGAGACAGAATATTCTAATTTTGTTAGTAAAAAGAGGACAGATAGTTGTTATTATTTATTTGTTGAATTCTTTGAATTTTGTTATTCAGCAAAAACCAGTTAGTGTGACTTTCTTAAAAAGTGTTTTTCGCAAAATATTTTGCATGGACTCGTATAGGAGTAAATAGAGAAACGGGCGCTTATAACGAAGTCATGCGGCTACATCTCCGTCACGTATACTTAAATGCACGTATTTTTCTGTTTTTTTTTTTTCAGCAATTATTGAACGACTCAATTCGGCTTGCCAGATACATCATACGGATGCATATGCAACAAATATTAAACCCATTAATAGAACCCTAAAAATCTGATTACTTACTATTAATTTTAATAATTCCATAACTGAGGTAAAGTTTTTAATTTGGGGACTAGACTTATTCTTTTATTGCTACACTTGGGGAGTTGTAAATTAATTTTTCGTGTTCCGTTGGCAGTTAGTCATTAAATACGCAAGGAACGCTCAGTTTGAGAATCAGTTTAATGGTTGTTAGCACATATTCCAGAGTGACACAAACTATCAACTTTACGTATATTTTAAACGAAACTTTGATTCAGTATATATTAGGGCTACTTTAATAGATTTTTTTGAGTGCGACGGTTTATTGTAGAATTACACTTAAACATCCCTATCCCTTCATGAGAGTATTTAAATGAAGCTAAAACAATGTTAGTTCTTTTTACATAAAAAGTACATCACGTTATCAGGGCTAGAAAATATTTTGTAATAGTAATAAATATATAGTCGAATCAAGAACGTCTTCTTTTTTTTGGAAGTCAGTTAAAAATGAGTTTGGTAGCATCACTGTTTCACATCACATAGCGACCGGATGACACAACCTATCAAGGAGCCAAATTTCAAAGATGAAAAAAATCCGCGTCAAAAGTGGCTTAGCTGTCATATGCTCACGATATTGGGACGAACCACAAAATTAAACAATGAGCGGGAGCGATCGATTTACACTAACAGTCGTGAATTATAGAAATAGTGGTAAATTTGACCTAGTTAAAGCTATTTTCCCGACGGAACCGTAATTCATTGTAGCGACCGTCGCGGATTGCACAAGAGTCTGCAACGATCATAATTTATATCAACAATGCAGCCAATCTTTCTAATAATAACTTTATGTTGGTTTGTATAAGGCCGGGGAAAAAGCATTTTCGTTTTTTATACACAAATCCAAGATAATTTTTCATTGTATTTTATTTACATTTGACTATAATATTTATATGCCATTTTGTTCAACAACTGATTACCATTTCGTAGGATGTAACATAATCCCATTGCTGTAGAAACTTTGGGACTTCTGATCAAAAAACAGCGACAAGTAGTTTTAACAGTACTTTCTTGATGTCAACCTAACACTATCTAAAAAATTCCGAAGAGATCGAAACAGGCTAAAGTCTGCAAATGTAAGGTAATATCTATATGGTAAACGAATTCAGTCTTTCAATTCAAAATCTCTCAATATTTGCTGAATGGCTAAAGTAGTGTATGGTTTGTCGTTATCACGGTGAAAAACCACACCCTTTCTGTTGATCAATTTTGCTCGTTTTTTTCTACTTGCATGATTCTCAACAACTAATGGCAGTAGAGATCCGAATTGATAGTTTTTCCCGGCAGTAAAATTACATAATAAATAGTGTTCTTCCAATCCCACTATACACATAGCATCAACGTATTGGAAGTTAATCCGGGTTTCGCTATAGTCTATGGAGTTTGCTTGCCCTTTAACTGTGCTCTTTTTTTCATGTTCTTGTCGTACGTAATCCATTCTTCATTACCAGTAATTAATCTATTCAAGGTCGGTTCGATTTCATTACGTTTCAATAGAAAATCGCAACTGAGTACACGATTCGTTAAATTTCTTTCAGTGAGCTTGCTTGTACCGAAAATTTTCTTTTGCTTTTTTTGTATATTTAGCTTTTTTCAAATCAGTAATAGTTTTTAAAATTACCAACAATTTGATTTGTGATCTTTTTTTGTTCTTATTCCTTTAGTTGTTGAATAAATTTTCAATGTAAGTATAGCTCTTGTAGAGCACGATAGCTGTGATTTTTTTTCTTTCATTCCAAGAATTCTTATATTTCTTTTTTTTACATAAGCTCCTTATAAAGTAACAAAACTTCTTAAAGCCTAGCAAAGTTTCCTATCATATCAATTTATTCTTTGGGGAAGTCGGAATCAAGTGTCAGAATCTTAAAAGTTCTAGTATCGCACAGTTTTTAAAATACGCTCTACAAAAATATTTCCAACTCAAATCCCATCTCAGAAGAACAAATGCATCCATCACAAAGTGCCCCAACACACAAGAAATGATACATTTCAAAATTGTACTAGGCCAATTTACTGTTACTTTGCATCTAAATTATGAGTGTTTTGTAATAGTTACGCTGGGCAGCTGAACGGGAAATCGAACTATCAGACCACTTATAAATCACATAGTTTTATATATAGTCAAATATTTATACTTTGGACTCGAATGAAAACCAGCGTTGAGACATCTTTATAAATGCAGTGTTGCAATTGACGATAAATGGCCATTTTGACCAGCTAGAAATGTATAAGTTAAGTAGCATAACGACTATTGTATATGTTAGTGGAACAAACCTTTTTCTTTATTACTACAACAATTTTAAAGGATATAAAGAGATACCCTTACAACGACTACGTTATCATTCAGCGATCATTAAACTTTTTGGATCATTTGAAATTCTTGTCAAAGTAAAATACGTTTCGTAGGCATGGCCATTCAATTCAGGATTTCAAAATTTTGACATTTTAAAATATACAAACTCAACCAGTGGAAAGAATTGCGCATGCAAAATACACATTTTCAATACAACACAAAAGCTCGGTCTTCTTTCTTTTCTCGCTTTTAACTAGTGTTCAACGTGAAATTCTTGAAAAATATCTTTCGTTACCTCGATCCACCGCCTAAATCACTTGCCTCCATCAAAGCTCCATGCGCTCGACCACAACGAGTGCCGTGCTAGCCGGATCCGGCCAGCACGGCACACCAAGGCGTACCATCACTCCGCAAATATTTCAAGAGTACCAGCACCGCGTTCCGAGCTTCGCCATCGCCGGCTACGGCAGTGCATGCTCGGTGCGCTAGCGCGGCGGGTACGCGTCGCCGGCGTCGGCCGCCGAAGTCTTTACGACCGCATGTAAATAACTCTGAGGCGATTGCGTGAAATGGTTGTGTCGTAAACTTGTACCGAGTCGGTTTCTTAGTGTTCCGAGTGCCGATGTGTGTATAGAAAAATAGTTTTAAGTTACGAAAAGTGTTTCCGAAGTTGCCCGTGTGCGTTTTAGTGTTTTCGAGAATCGTGATGCATCTGTAACACAACTGTGAGTAATTATGTCTTTGATTTCAAATGGTTCCTACGATTAAAAAAAAAAATAACTATTTTTATTATATACTGAATAAAATTATATTAATTTATAAAGAGTTAATAAAGTTTCAGTTTTGTATAAAGTTCATAAGAAGAATGCGATTAAATATTTACAAATGTGGAAATTGAATAAAACATCAAACTAAAAATAAAAAGTAAAGTACCTAAGGACTAAAATGAGTTTTTACAAAATGAGTCCTTTATTTTAGAAAATAAAATATATATACATTAAAAAAATTGTGCATTTACATTAATTTCAAATATATTGCTAGGTTTTAGGAATGCCTAATATAAATTGTCATTTAATTAGAATATACAAATCAATTAATTAAAACGAACATTAAATTATATTTTTTTTTATTACCTAATCAGTACCAGACTATAAATAGTGTTGTTGCTTTTTCTTCTTGATATATTAAAATGATTTTTTAATTTTGTTGCCAGCGATTGCAAAGGTTTCATTAAAAAATAATTCCAAACAATAAATTTAAAAAACTTATTATAGACAAACACAATTTCAATCTAGGTAAACGAGGAACAAATACTTAGCCATTGTAGTTTTCAAATAACTTTTAAAACTTAGTTCAATTGATTCCAGGCATCCATTGGTTTATATGACTACCTAATTGCATCTAGTTTAGTAGTGCATTACCAAACACGGTTATTAATTCATAATTTCATAATCACAGAAAATTACCTCTATGGCTTACAAATTCCAAGCGCTTCATTCTAAATATTTTTTGAGTAACTGTATAATTTTTACAATGTATATCTGTATAAATAAATGTACAATTTTCAAGGATCTTTTTCAAACGCACCAATTGAAAAAAAATTTCAATTTGCGTACAATTGTATGATGTCAAATCATATCCGTTTTGAGTATCGTTGTATTGTTTTGGATTTAAAACATTAGTTTATGCCATAATATTGAAACTAGTTATACAATTTTTTTTTATTGTAGTATATTTTTATTTTTTTAAATATTCGCATAACTAAAATTGGTGAACAAAAACATGATCGAGTAATGACAGCATCAAAAAATATATATGTATCTTAAATTTGAGCGTACATAGGTATCTAATATTGCACAATTTTAAATAGAATTAGGATTTAATATCTAGAACAGACGCCATCTCACAGAAAATGCAAAACGACAAAATGTCGACCACTTGACCTAGAACTTAATTATGTGTTGACACTTATAAATAATTGAATTCCAATCAAAAGTAAACTTGATAATAAAGTGAATTATTTTTCAGTCAATTCGAATTGATGAAAATATAGTACAAACCTAGGCAATATTTTCTGGCAATAATAATTCTACGACAATTTTCCACTTAGATACATAAGAGAAAAGAAAAATATTTTCTTAATAAATATATAATAATATATATATATAAAGAAGCCTTGTATCTAAAATTTAAAATTCGTAAATTGAAACAAAATAGTAATGTTTTTTTCTCCAAGTCTTAGCCAAATCTTACTTCGATGAAACTTCACACTATTGTATAATGAAACAACATTTTAGGACACTTACATTATGTCTAAATATAGTCATCTACCAATGCACTGTACACTGAAACTTGATAAAAAAACGAAGAAATCTTCAAATATATTTACGACTTAATCAAAATTTTCAAAATGAGGTCATCATGAAAATAGCAACTCTCTTAAAATCAATGGTAATCATTATTTTCGTATATGAAACTTCTCTTATTTTTGGACACGCATTTTACTATAGAATTTTAATACAGCAAATTTTATTTTATAAATCTGTATTATGGGTGTATTTAGCTATCATATTTGTTTTACCATTCACATAATACCCCTAGTCCATATCCGGTTTATAGGACAGCTAACCGTGTCATATTGGACTCTTGCCGACACTAAAAACCTACGGTGTCTCTTTCTTCGTATCACGCCACAAGCACGCTTTCGTATAAGATTACACGAAAGTGTATAAGAGTATATAAGTGTGATAGACCATTGTTCTGACGGCGATAGCTCATTTCAAAGATGAGTTTCTTCTCGCAGTCGTTCCGATGCATAAGAAAACAACACGCAGGTACCGGCGCAACACCATCTTGCGCTTGCAAACGAAAAACTGACACCACCAAATTCACTACTCCGAGCCCTTGTACTTCTGACAGCGAAAATCCACCTATCGTCGCGAGGCAAAGCCATAGAACTCCGCTATAGCTTACCCGCTGCACGCGACCTGTTCCTGGTTTTTGCATGAGGTCAGAGGCGCGCTCCGCGAGGTATCGTCCTGTAAAATGCCGCATACATAGGCCTAAAGGAAGCGAAGGTGGCTTCACCTCCTCTGGATTTGCCGAAGGTACTATGCTGCCAGGACAAAGCTTAATTCTACTAGTACTAACTTTATATAAAAAAGCAATTGCTGTTCTATTACAACAGTTGATTGACAACATAAACAGTCAGTAAAAGCATTGTTTACTTGTAGCATAAATTCGATGGCTTTCCATTTTTATAGGAAAAATAAAATACAACCAAACAACCAAGTATTGCACAACGGGTTTTTCGTATAATAAACAATCAAAAGTGAGATTTAACATACGACTTGACAGTTGTTTGGAAATTGCTAAAGTCGCAATGGTCACAGTCACCTCAACCAATATAGTTTTATTTTTGCAAAACCCTAATAAGATTAACAAAATTACATTTGCTGCTTTCAACTAAACATGAAGGAGTAGTTGTATTGATTTTTGGAAACAAAAATTTTTGATTTAATATCATAACTGAAGCTTTTAGTCAATTCGATTTTGATTTACACATAAATGTACATATATCTCTTTAATCAATGTATTTATTAATTTAAACTAATAGTAGGTATCTTACATTATTCTGTATATTAACGTCATTTTCTACATATAAATATTAATTTTATTTCTCTTGTTAAATTAATGCGTTAAATAATGAGACAGGAATGCTTATCAATAATGCCTTTGCGCGTTCGAACAAAGAGGTTAAATCTAAATATACTTTGTAAACCCATATCTAAGACAGCATAAACTTTCCGAATAGTTACTGTACAATATATTGCTTTTGATCTATGCTGGAATTTAAGACAAAATTGCAAATATTACATTGAGTGTTTGAGATAATTAAAGTTATTTAATATATCAACTCGAGTCTTGGATCGTCGAAATCTTATAGCTTATAGCTGATAATATACACACGAAATTTTACGGCGATGTACGAGTGGTCAAAAACGTTGCCTTAATGGGTATCGGGTTCCGATATCGACCGCAGTCGAAATAATCTTGTGAGTTTTCAACTTAAGTCGAATTAACAAACCGTCCCCTCAACGATTCGCAGGGCGTGTCGGGCCATCAGCTCGGAGCGCCGTCGTCAGCAGTCCCTGACAGGGGTTGATCGTTAACAGTAAGGACGACCAGCGCGGGGGGCTTAAGGTATATGGCCTTCGATGTGAATTAACAAGACTGTGGGAGAGTGAGAGAGATTTCGTTGTTAGTCGGACAATAAACTTCACAGTTGTTTTGTGCCATTCAGTTTCATTTCAATAGTTTCGCATTAAAACTATTGAAAAGTTGGTAACGTTTAATACTATCAAGGTATTTAATAATCTGATTATGTAATCAAAACGATATATAATCTAATAATAGACGAATAATTTTAACTCTTATTCTATTATTTAAACACCTGTAATGTTAGTGATTAAATAAATCTATTCTAAATATTTATTTATTTACAAATTTATAGTGAACAGTTGGCACGCGTTTAGTGATAAAACTACTTCAATTGGACAAAACGGACGTAATATGGTACTATAATTTTAAACATTAAATAAATTGTATTGAAAATATTAGAAATATTCCACAAGCCACATCCGTGAATGCTAAACGAAATAGATTTTCTGAAACAATATTAAGATATCATTGCATAGTTTACTTTAAAATAATAATGCCTGTTGCAGTATACGTGAATTAAATTCATATACAACTTTTGCGAAGAAATTACAACTTTTGAAGCATTTTATTTTCATACAGCTACGTTATAAATTGATATTATAGCTGCTTACCGCAGTCGATTCTTTGGTATTAGTATAGTGATTAAATTGATCAATTTAATATACGTCCATTTAATGTAAGATTTTGCTGAGATTACTGTTATAGTTTCTTTTAGAGTTTCGTCGAAAAGTAAATTAATATAATAAGGGTATATTAATTTAATTAATTATTACCACTAATTGTCTAATAAAACACCTTAGCTGTAGCACTAATTTGGTTAGTGTCATAGTCAAATGTAGTAAAAGATATTTAGAATTTAAAATAAAATGCTTACTGAAAAACAATATAGAAATGTAGCTACTTGCGAACAATGGGTATTTCAAAAACAATTATATGTTTGCAGCGGTTTGCCGAGCGCGGCCTAAACACAAAGTCGGCCGTGCGTTAAATTGAAGAGCACTATTTGTGCATTTGAAGGCAGTGCGTCATGGCAGTGCATATCAGGTGTTATATGTTTTTCTTTTATTGAGATTTCGCAAACCTGTGCACCAATATGCAACCGACATCACTGTGCAATCAAAGTCGTCATGCAACAATTTAGCCATGCAACCAACGACGCCATGTCGCATGAGAGCTTGTTTAATGTGTTTTTTTTCCGTGGTTTTTGATGAAATTTTAAAGGTAACTTTCTTTTGTGAACCAACGGGTAGTTTTGCAGAGATAAAATAAAGTTATATGCCTTTGTATAGCAATTTAGGTAACAATATTATTTTTCATAGCCCTTCGCGTGAGGCTTCGTTAGATAGGTAATTTAGAATGCAGCCAAGGTGTTTAAGTGAATTTTTATTTAGACAAATATTACAAAGTAGTAGCAATAGATATTTTTAAAATGTTTCCGCCGTACGTTTTGAAGTTATGGAAAAATTAGACATCCACAAAAGCTCGTTTTATATATTGAAAATTGGAAGATATAGTCAGAAAGTTGACTGTCGTAAGTAGATTTACATGTTCTTCATATGTGACAAGGGCTTCATATATATAGGAATTAATTTTAAAACATGAAAAATCCTTTCAAATCAAAACGTCGGTGGGCAAGCAGTCAAGAGCGTTGTCCTTGAACCGGAAGGTATCGGGTCTGAATCCTGACCGCTACGGGAAAGTTGATCGACGAGATTTTCTACTTCGGACAAATTAACCGGTACCTTCGTGCTTCCGAGAGCACTTTAAGCCATAGGCATAGGCTCCGAATAAAATCACCGCACACGAAGATGGTCGTCAGCGACACCAAGCGCACTGGGCCGGCGTGGGAGGCTTAATAATCCAATCCCTCAAGTGGGAGGGGGGGTAATAAACACCTGACACAACACAACAAAATAATTTCAAACCGTTTCGTTCACGTCGCGGCTGGCTCGCACAATAAAACGGAGCAATAAACTGATCTAACAATTACACCGGTAATTATTTTCATACAAACATCTGACGCTGTGGCTGCGAACACATATTGTTACCGATGCGGTTGTCGGTGGTGTGTGTGTTCGGCGTTGCTCTATGATTCAGTGAAAATTTTGGCGTAGATCGGAAGGTTGTAGGCCGTGGGCGCGTCGGGTGTATGACTTCGCGCTATGACTCACGTCAACTTCCGACTTAGGGCAAAAGTTTGTAATCTAGGATTGGAGCTTTGGGTCTTAATACAATATTGTAGAGGTAAGCCCAACTGATCAATGTATGCGGTGGTGAATAAAAGTTTTCTAATTTTATAGACAAATCTTGTAGAAAAACTATATTTTTTATATGATGCGTAAGACGATGCAATATTTGATAATGAGGAAAGCAATCGCAGGACCTTCGAATGAAAAGACCGTTTTAAACACACAAACGGTTTGAACGACATTACTTTAACTTCAATTCGATACACTTTACAGCTTTTAGTAAAGTCAGCATAAGATCTTTGAAGCTCCTGCATTAACACTTAACGCAAAATTCAAATTTTAAATCTGAATATGAATAAACATGGGTTATAACAACTTTTGTGATCGACGTCATAAAAGTGAGCTTTTACTCAATTTTGTGGTAACATTATAACAATGACATCTTACGAAAATAATGAGTGTTAGTAAGCATTGCTGAATGTAATACCTATATAGAAGGTGAAAGAGTTTCTATACTTATGTAATCTCTTAACAAATGATGGCAAAAACGATAGAAATAACGAAAGGAGAGCTAATGTGGAAAATAAAGTGAGTGGGGCCTTGCTTGCTGTTCCGAATAGTAAAAGTGTCTCACGACAAGCGCGTTTGCCTATTAAAAAGGTGATCCTTCTCCAAGCTCTTATTGTAGAGTAGTAAAACTTAAGTCGACTTAAACAGCAAATCCCTAGTCGTTTCACTCGTGGTCAAAATCGAACCCTGTACCTTCTGATTTGAGAGTAAGGCACTTATTGTATGTAAAATAATGTTTTACATACCATAATTGTTATTTGTGATTGCACATATTTACAAAGTTGTAATCAAAAGTAAAAATTGTCTGTACATCACTTAAAACATACACTATTTATTTAATGTGGACTGAAAATGTCTATCACCTTTTTCACACCGACGACCAAGTGATCCTTCAGCGAGCGGAGCGCGAATTGTAGGCGATGATAATTAAAACTTCTCTCTCTCTCAATTATTTCAATGAAAGAGGTATGAAAGCAAATGCCTGCAGGACTAAAGATATTTGAAAGAGGCGAAAGCACGACTGAATTCAATATATATATATATATATAGAAAGTGAGAGTGTAGAACAAGTGAACAAGTTTGTATATTTAGATTAGTCTGTTTACAAATGATGGTAAGCATGATCGAGATATGGAAAGGAGAGCGAATGTGGGAAATAAAGCGAATGGGGCAATGCTTGCTTTTGTGAATAGTAAAAATGTCTCACGACAAGCGAATTTGTCTATTCACTATGTGGACCTGATCCTTACGCTTATGTAAAAGTTGGGTATGAAAGAAGAAAATTTGAAATATAATTGAAACGGTGGAGATGCGTACTCACCGTTATATATATGGACTGTCTCTGAAAGGTAGATGTAGAAAAAACGATGTCAGAGAGCGGTGTGGTTTAAGGGAAGATGTAGTGACAAGAGTAGAAAAAGGCATGTTGCAGCGGTTTGGCCTTCTGGAAAGGATGAATGAAAGTATACTGACAAAATAAATTTATAGAGTTAATGTTGGAAAAGTCGGCAAAGGTCACCCTATATTAGCCTCTGCAGACCGAATTAGTGATGTCACTAATCGGTTTTGGATGCTTAAAAGTTGATCTTTTTAAATATGTATTTAAAAGGATCAAATTTTAAGCATCCAAAACCGATGAGATTGCATGAAAAGATTGAGGGATATCAATGGAGCAAGAGAGATATGCAAAGATCGTATCACCTGGAAACATATAGTCTCTGCTTACCATTCTGGTAAATAGGTGTGACTTTGTTTCATGTTACTTTTATATTTCTATAATAAAACTAAATTTTTAATCTAAATATGTATTACTATTTAGAATAATTTACGAAAACTCATGAACAAAATTTGCATTTTTCCCGAGGTCGATTGAACAAACCCCATTGTTCGGAAATAATGGCATTGTGTTCGCCGAGGTTCGCACTCGTCGCGTGTCTCCATTGTCGCGGCCGATAATCGTGTGGGGTATCCTTTGAAAGAAGGAAGTGTTCTTTGTGTCTCGTCGGGCTGAAGGGCCGCGTACGTATCCATTCTATTTAACATATTTTCGGCACATATTGTGCCGGTTCTGAACTCTGGCATGTAACAGACTCAATACGGGGATGCGATGTCAAGTCATCGTTCGAATGATTTTTGACAGTGACTTTTCGTTTTCCGTCCGTGTGTGGATGTATGTACACTACATCTGTAGAAGTAGAAATACAAGTGCGCATAAATTTTCAGTATCATCATTAACGTTGATGGCATTTTCTTACATAAAAACGTATCATTGCCGTATTAACCTTTTTACTTGCGAAATATAAATTTTCTAGCTGATGTGTAGCTTATTTTTATAACATTTTCTAGGGTCGAACGAGTCTGTATTCTGTGAGTGTGGTATATAAGCGTGCGAGGTGGCCCGTATTCGCGCTGCAGCCAATTTGATTACGGCATGGTTCTGCCGTATTCATTATTAAATCTAACATTATATGTTATTCAAACCATTTACGCAACTGTGAAAAAAATCGTTGTGTGAACTTATACGTCAATTTTTAACAATTATTTTATTGGCGTTGCTTGTATACGTTTTTTCAAATAGTTAAGGAAAAAATAAAATTAAATAGCGATTTAAAAAAAATAAGCATTAAAACCCACCTCCAGAAAGCAAACCACATTATGGTATTAAGGTGATTCCAAACGATTATAAAAAGTTAATACAAGAGATGGCGCTGTTTGGCTGTATTACACAAGAATATTAAATTTTGTAATTTGCGGCCTGGCAAACTCTATTTCACCCAATACTATATCTTAGTCTAACATAATAAAAGCACAATTGTACTTAAATTATTGTGTAATTAAAAAAAGCAGTTAATCAGTGCTATATAGATATATATTATGAAATATAAGTTAATAATAATCTGAAAATGCGGGATTACAGTTTCTTGAGCTTTTCCATGCGCCACAATACATCATAAATGGCTATCAAATACTTCAGAGTGAAAGCAAAACGTATGTAAACATTATTGTGATTTTTTTAATATTGAATAAATAATATTAACTCCTTTGCTAATAATTGTACAACTTTCTGAAAAATCTCCGAAAAATTTTTTTTCCAACGGGACTTTATTTTTTGAAGTGTTCTGATGACACAATAATTTCTTTAAATATTAATATTGATATTTAATCCTAAAAAAAAATAATTTTATGTGATACACTCTATTGAACGGTAGCGCGGCCGTGCTGTGTCGGCCGAGCGGGGCCTCATTTTCAGCACTAACTTATAGTTGTAAATAATGGAGGTAGGTTCCAAAAGTTGGGACATTTTTTAGGAAATTTTCTTTATTTTGTGAATTTTTTTTTTAAATTTCTCAAATGTTAATAGTTTTTGAGTAATTTCCAAAACACAAAATACCTTTTTTTTTTCATCTTAATTTGTTAATAACTTTTGTAATTTTTATCATGCAGTAAAATTCTTTGAATTCATTTTTTAGACGTCGTTCCGAATCCGAAGAGTTATGGCACATGTTTTTAGGACCTTTATCAAGAATTAACACAATTTTGAACTTGTCGGTTAGACTATGCTCGTTCTTCATGGCCTTTAAAATTAAGTATATAAATTATTTATCTTATTTCTTTAAAATAACTTAAAACAATCAAAATTTTTTTCAACGTATTTTTAACGTTAATTTTTGATTTGTTTCTGTTATAGATTCAAAATACACGACGAAATAAATTTGTATACAATTGACGTATTTCGTTTACCCTTAATGATTACTCGAATGGGAGTAGCCCTTGGGCATTTATATAATAAATTAAATATGACATTTGAGTTGCATTTCCAATCCGGCGTTAATTTAAGTTAAACTTTCAATGAGAGTGTGCAACACCTTGTATCGAATATATATCTTTCTGTTTTATTTCATTCTGAAAAGGTTAATCATATTCAAATGCATGCAAATTGCTTATCACGCGATAGGTCATCGGAAGAACTGTGACCTTAAACCTTTGTTAAGGGTGACCTCTGAGCGGAATGGGTGGACGGCCACGATTCACAGGCGTTGGATCGATCCATATTACTTCAGACTTTGAATTGGTTGTGATATTTTAAATCGCACTAACAGATTTCATACATGTTTCATATAACTTGAATAATATGTTACGTAATAGTTCCACGAACATTAAACGACCAAGCACATACTTTTTGAGAAAAATATAGAGTACTGCAATATAACGTGCGATACAAATTGGAAATCAGCTGTGAGCTTGGATTTACTATAAGTCTCGTAGCTTTTTAACATTGAGAGCATTATGAGTTTTGGCTTCTAATTGTACGTGAAATATTTTTGATTTGATTTTATTTCTTATTGACGGGTGCCATGGATTTATTAATTTTTTTGAGATCTATGTTTTAAACTACATTTTTTTTATATTATAACAGAAAAATAATAGTATTAATAATAAGTAAGTAAGTGTACAACCATATTTACTATTCATCTTATCGAACTTAGTAATATGTGGTTTATTTTTTCCAATTGAAGTAAATAATTAATTTTACTTACATTTTTTATTTATAATTTTATTTAATAAATACTTTTCATACATCATAATTTTTGTGTAACGTTTTATCATATTTTTAACATTAACACAGTAGTAACAAGCATAACCAGATGCCAAGTGCATATCAGATAGAATGCTAGAATTTTATAAGCATTATTTTTCAGTATTTATATCGAATATCGATGAAAGTTTACTGTTTGAATCTTGTGAACTACTTTCTTCCCTATTCCTTTACGAACAGATATATATATACCTCCTTAACGGGGAGTTGGAGGGGAAAAGCTTCGGATTTCATAATTTTTCTTTTGTTTTTGTGTAAATCCAGGCCTACATAAAGAATTTCAGTCTTCTAGAACTTCAGGAAGTACCTTAGAATATTTGATAATCATCAATCAGTGAGTGAGTAAGTCAGTTACGAAATCAAAGAATTCAGATCCTTATAATTCTGAAATTAGTTTTGATGACTGATACTCGGTATACTTGATAAGTCTGTTTAGAACATATTATTCTGAAAATTTTAGCATTCTAACATTAACCAGACCGACGATATGACGGTCTAAAATATGACAAAAGGCTTCCAGAAACAAGAGGTAATGCCCCATTTTCTTCTGTCTCATCTTGGCGGGGGCACTACCATGCTCCCAGATCACTAGCCATTACCAGCCCGCTTTGCTGGGCGCAAATGAAAAATTAGAAATTATTGTTTTCATGATTCAAATACGGCCGCGGTTTTGCTGGCGCGGATGTAAAATTAATTCTTTCATCTCGCATATCAGTCGACCACGCTGTCAATCCTCATCGTGGTTACGGTCTTGTCCGCGGTGTTCAACCCCGGTCCCGCTGTCGCGCCCGGTCGTAGATTCGATCTTATTTTCAATGCTGATACCGTTACCGGTTTTGGTCCTCCATTAGGCATTCAAGTTAGTGAAGCAAATTACCACTTTTAATGGTATTTATTATATATTTTTTCTTACATAAAATGTATCGTATATACTATTTGAGAACGCAATTTACCTTTGCAAAACTTTAATATAATCAATAATTTATAACTATCTACAAAAAATTCCGCGTCAAATATGTAATAAATTTTATATATTAGGTCGGGTAAAATCCCTTTGGTTGTGCTGCTTGTATCTGCCTAGTTTTGATACCATTGAATAAACGATATTTTAAAAAAGTGAAATCAAAAGTGTAAACGGAGTCTCGCCATTTTTATGTTGTTAGGGTTCTGAGTCAAAATGGCAAAAATGGGCCTCTTACATCCTGTCCGTCTGTCCGTCCGTCTGTCCGCATGTTACAGGCATTTTACTCAAAAACTACAAGATGTATTTAACATTGATTAAATTCAGAGTATAGGTGTCCTGTATAAGCCGATACTTTTGTTTTGTTTCGTAGTTAAATAACAAAAAGAAATAAAGGTGGGGGGCACTCCATACATGAAATAGTAGTTAAATTTTTTTTCCAGCACACCTCGACATGTGATACATACTTCGACAGTTCTTTCAAAAACACTTTAAGGTTTCTAAGATTTTTTTTTCATTACTTGAATAATTTCGGAAATAATCGCTCCGAAATTTATGAGAATAGTGTCGTCCCTCCTTTATTTCCTAAACTGTATATCGAAAAACATAAAAAAATAACTAAGGTAACGCTTAACAAACAGTTTCAAAAAAATATATTTTGACATGATCGAATATACCGTTTTTTAGTTATTGCCGAAAAACTGCGCTTCTCAACAAAAGAATACAAGTGCTATAAACATACGCTCTTTTGCGGGTGCACCTTAGTTAACATTAGTTAAAGAGTAACAGTTGACCAGACTACTTGTTTCTCTAGGTATAAGCGACTAAAGTGCTTATACCTATTTTATGTGCGGGACACATGGCAAAAAGTGTAACAACGTAATTTTTTTCATATACAGTGCATTTTTTGTAATAAGAGCTTCGGAACCCTACACTGAGGGCATGGTCCCACATACTTTTAGCCGTGTCTTTTATTTGTTCACCAAAATGAGTCAATCTAACGTAAAAATTCGGTTCATTTTAAAGTTTTATTACAAAAAGGAGAAAAATGCGACACAAGCCTACAATAAAAATGTGGAAAAAGAGCATGGTCAAAGGGCAACCGAGTTTCATAGACTGTGGCGAAACCCGAATTAACTTTCAATAAGTTAATGGTATGTGAATGGTGGAGATATATTAAGCCTTCAGGAAATACTGAGAGAGTTTGGGTGGCAAGTGTTAATTCCACCACCACATAGCCCAGCCCTTGCAGCCTCAGATTTTCACCTGTTTCAGTCTCTTCAGAATTCTTTAAGTGGTAACTAGGTTAATATCAAGAGAGAACTGTCAAAACTACTTATGGCAGTTTTGATTAGAAGTCTCAAAATTACTACGGCGTGATTATGTTACTACTTATAAAATGACAAGAATTTATTAAACAAAATGGCATATAAATGTAATTTATTTAAATGTAAATAAAAGATGATAAATTTTATCTTAATGTATGTATGAAATACGAAAAAAATTTTCCCCAACTTTGTATATATTTATATACAAGACATAAAAATAAAGTACTGGTTATTAAATCTGTACTTTATTTCTATTTCTTGAATATTTCAAATTTTTTTCATATACAATTGAGATCGAATCAATTAATAATAATATAGTGTTATTATTCTAAATACATCATGTGATATTATAATATAATAATTTACAATACAATACAATGTGATATTATAATATTATATCGTATTTGTAGAAAAACAGAATAAAAGAATTGAATACGGTTTTCAAGTGGTAATAAATCAATCGCATTTCGGACAGGAACAATTCAAAAGGTGAAAATATATTTAAATGCATGTGCACATCGAATTTTGTGAAAGTAAGACATTTAAGAAATAAACACAGAGAAAGCATTGCGGCTGTATTCCCGATAATTTACACTCTGACTATTTTATACGCCTGTAATTATCTATTTTTCACGAATCATACCTGCCTAGTCACTTTATATTTCTGACCCGATGTATGGTAATCATATGTCCTATGATGTAATAAGGCCTTAATCATAAACACATTGCTAAAAACCTATAAATTTCCTTAGAAAAATAAATAGTCATTGAAGTACATGTTGCAGTCTAATAATTTTGTCAGAAAATTGTAAATTTTTGTCACCAGGTGTCACCGATATCTATTCCATTTTTAGTTTGATCGTTTCAATCATCATGTCACATTTAATTATTATATTCATTTCAATCTTAAAATGGCCACCATAAACAAACTATAGTTTGCATAATGTAACTATTACGTACAATATTTTAAAAACTGATGAATAACCGTTTATATAAAGCAAAAATTAAAACGTTAATTTGGAATCGATTGTCATATATTTCTGTGTGACAAAAATATTCTACCATTTTAGATGAAATAGAAGTTTTTGGTGCTCGCAAATGTGCCGGCTGCTCAATCGTGACCAGCTCATAAACCCATTCGTACGATGAACGGAAATGATTTTTGGGTTATTTCGGGCAACTTTTAAATGGTAATACAGAAGCGAGTGTATTGTGTTAAATCTGAGCGAGAGCCGTGTTCATTGTTTTATTTCACCATTCAATTCGTTCCGCCTTGTTCGACCGCCGCCCGCTTTTGTCCCCTTTCGCAACATACCCTTGTATCTAACGTGGATGCGATGTAGGTCTTGTGGTGGGCTAAAGGCTTCAGGCATTACACGTATTCATTATTGGGTAATAATATAGGGGTCTAGTTTTAAAGTTTCGTAACGCTCGCTGTGATTTAGAAAATGGCCAAGTTCGAGGCGAGATCGCGTGAAGAGCGTTCCGTGCTACATCGTGCGAGTCCTTGGTAAAATTAAGCAACACATTTTGCCTTCATGATTGGTTTGAGTTTCCCGTGGAAAACTAAAAAACGAGTTCCTCTATTTCGTAATTTTTTATGTTGTCTTCGATACCTCTTAAATTACATGTTTAATATTAAAAATATTATTTGTATTTCCCAAGCGCATTTTTATGTTATTTGTATAATAAAACTAATTGGATCAGCGAAATGAGCGTGTAAAATCAAAGTTCCATTATATAGTTTATGTCCCAATCTCTCTGTACATGTCCCGAATTTTTGAATTCAATAGATTTGGGAAAAATAAGCTGTGACCGACAGACACGAAAGTGATCCGGTAAAGCTCCTGTTTTGTATTGACTCCGTGGAACTTTAATAATTTAAATAGTATTTTTTAAAATATAGTAGTTTTTAAGGTCTTAGAACCGAGTAAGTTTTTTATATTTCAAATATACACAACCATAATAAATACAAAACAATTATTGGATGAAACGACCTGGTATGAAATCGAGCTGTTTTTGCGTTCAGTCTCTTAAATGAATCCGTGATTTAGTGTAGTCGACTAGCATGAAAAAGCAATCAATTTTTCTTTATAGTTTATGTCGATCGCCATCGATCTTAAACATTTTAATTTCATTTCTTATACGTATAATACATTTTCATGTATAAATTAAGACGACAGAGTCACGATTACAATGTCCTTAAGATTAATTAAAATATATAAAAGCGGTGATTTGCTTTATATTCCACATAGACGATCTAATAAACGCTGTATAAACTAATCGTCGGAAAGGGTTTTTAAGAGACGACCCAACCCTTTGAGCTGGTAGCGGCGGGCATCACAATGAAATGTAGGTCTATAGCATAAACCTGATGAATTTGCAGAATAGGTCCTCGATGAGCTAGTGCCAATACTAATAATAAATAAAACCTCGTTGTAGATGTAGATAACTTTTAGTATTTCTTAACTTCCTACTATGAAAAATGAGACAATTTCATAAAATTGGATTACTGCTGTTTTCATTTCAATTTTCGCAAGTCGAGTTTTCACAAGATTTTTGCTTTTGGAGTCCTAAGAATTTATTCGTCCATTTTTCGAGTGATTTTTGTATGCTGTATGCGTGCGTACCTGTTTGTGTGTGTGTGTGTGTGTGTGTGTACGTGCTTGCGTGCGTGTGTAAACCTCTCACAGATTATGAACGGATTATCCGATTAAAATGCAGTTTATGATATTCATAAATAGTCCTCTCGACTAAGGCTCTGAAACATTGACCTGATTTCGCCCTGTCGACTTTGAGGAATCTCAAAAATAAAGTTTTCTGATTATTTTGACGTGACAACGTCTTAAATTAGGTTGCGACTGGGAGTCACTTATGAAAAAGGTGTAACGCTCGGTAACGTAACGATGAGTCACCGAACGAGAGAGGCCCGCCGAATGCCTTGCGTCTCTCTCCCACTCAACTATGATCGGTCTGCCGCGCTGCTAGAGAATTAGTGCATAGCTTGCAAATGTATTGCAAGTTATTGTATGTATATTTGTATATAAATACGTATGTATGTGTAAAGGTAAAAATAAAATTTTGTTAATATGAAATTCAGTGCGAGATTCTTTGTATAAATTAATGTTTTAAATATAATTCTTTGTATAAATAAATGTTTTAAATTGTTACTATTATTTCATCCTTCTTCCTACTATACGAATGAATATTCACATTAAAATGATTTTACCATTCAAAGTCGTTGTCACGTAAAACTTTCGCCCGTATACCGACTTTACAGGCAACCAAATTTTTTTTAAACTTTTAGGCTACTTTACCCATAAAAACTACAATCTGTCCAGCTCTTTTCCCCCAAAAGGACGCATCGACCGCCGCAAACAATTCGTCTTACAGATATCATAGTTAATATGTCGTTGGCTTAAAGTCGACAGTTTTTCCAATTTCTAGGCTCGTAAGCTCATAGATAAGTGTCAGAGCTTTGAAACATTGATATTTTTAAATTCGAGAAGCTCAAAAACACTTCGATAAATATAGGGGGAAGCTTTAGGGGCGGCCTGCGGGGTCAACCGTTTTATAGATTTTTTTTTGTGCAAATTAACGTATTTCGAATACTGTTTAAAATTAATTTCGGATTTTAGTATTTTTTTTTACTTTTGACAGAAAAATTGTGATTTATTGTTCGGAACTTTTAGCAGATTTTATTTAATTTCGGTATTTATTTGCATAACGTTGATTTACTCGTTTAGAAATCGTAAACGGATAAACGTAAACGTAATAATTCTTTGCAGTTTTTATTGAGGAAATAGTTCATAGCGTAATCTGCACAATGCCATTGCATCGTCTGCCGGTTTGTTTGATTTATTTAATGATCAAAAAGGGACTTACTAAAAGAAAATTCCATATATTTTTTAATTCGGTTATCGAAATGTCGCTTTGTGTGATACTATTTTTGTTTTTGCTATTCGATTCAAATTTTGTTTGATAGCACGCAGGTCGTAAATATGAAATCTTACTAAACCTACCCCTCAGAGATATTCATCTTTTCATCTACAGGGTGGTCGTGGTCGAGCTTTTGCTGAAACTTTCCTTTTTCAGACAACATTCACTCGGATGATGTATTTTAATGTACTACCTTAGATTACGTTTTAGAGTTATTGTGGCTTCGCCGTTGAATTTCGCGGTTTAATTGAAAGACCAAGCCTACTCAAACGGTATATTTATGCGTCCAAATTGTTTCTCTGCGGTATCTGATAGGCTGCGTAGCTTATGTAAAACGCGCTTTCATGGCTTACATACATTTCATATTTGCATTAAATTAGGTGCGATGGCTTCTACTTTGACTCCCGGTCTGTTTACATTGATTTAATTTTACTGAATTTCACTTGAGTTTGAATTTTTAAAAAAACCGAGTTTTATTACTCAATAGAATCTCCCTAATCTAGTCCCGGAGATCTACAATTTCCATCTACAATTTCCTGAGGATGTGCCTGGTTGGTATGAAATGTACGTAGAATTAACAATTTAACGGTAGCGCAATAAGATAATTATAAAAATAAATAGCACTTGCTTAGGTGTTCGATATTTGTCAATTCTCTTGTAATCAATATTCAATCATTTGAATGTTCAAGATTTGTAGTGGAGAGGCAGATTCGAGGGTCAGCGGTGGGTTGCATGCTGCATGTTAATCCATGTTGCAGGCAAGCGTCCATATTAGAAGAGGTAGAAATGATTTTCCCCACACAATTTCAATTGAAAATCAAAAAGTGCGATGCAGAAAATTACTTAAACGAAGCTTTTAAACCTGTTTGTGAGATAGAAAAAAAAATTGTTTTTGAATCGTCCTAATATATATATTATTGTAATCATTCTAAACTCTTTAAAAGCTCCTAGAACTGTGGGAAGCATGTTTCTTTTCTAAAGTCAGTTTTTCAAAAAGTATGTTTTAAAAAGTTCTCGCTGCTACATTTTGATTTATCCGTGTTTTATTCACAACTTCATGCGGAGGTGATCCTAATTTTATCACCGAGCTGTGGCTACAAGCCCATTTCGTTTATTAAACTGCAGATGCATATTATGTGCATTCTTTGTAAAAATTATTTCTGAAGCATGCAGTCGTGACAGCAGTGTCGAGTTCCATTTTAAAATTATATATTGTTATTACAACAAAACTTTTGTATTTGTATTGACAGTTGAATAATTTCTTAGCTTACAGAAACTACTAGTGCGGCGCTAGACTACACTTCATCTTCAATTTTCTTGTCCTACCATTATAATCGGACATGCATTACATAAATTTGCATGCATTGCATAAATTTAATGTCAGTACTAATAATCGTTGAAGAATTAGTTTATTTTTAAACAGACCACCCAGACTGCTAGCGATGGTATTAATGGCAAAGTCATCCAAACTCTATCCAAATGAAATGTATATACAAAGTTTAAAATCAACTTTGTTAGTACAATCACAGTCAAATACCGCGAGGGTGACATCAGTTACAGTGTAAGGTTAAAGCTCAGTTTTAACTTCTTATTAAGAATACTGATGTTCGAATAACGTGTAGTAACGTTATTGGGATTTCGAATTGTTACATGAACGATAAAGTAAAGATCTTCCATTTGTTACAAAAATGTTTACACATCAAAGCGATATGTGTAAATGAAAAGGATACGAACAAATAACAGGGGTAAACCTTGATTTAATTGAAGTCAATGTATGAAAGGTACATAGTACATTAGATATTTTTGCCATAATGGTCACATTGTTGTCAATAAATACTTAGCTACTGAACAGGGACTACTAATTAGATTGAAGAAAATTAATAATAAACATAACAATGTTAATTTACTTAAAATAATTCTATTGAGGTCTTAGAAAGTAAATCCTGGACGTATATATTTTATAGCACTTAGCATCAGAAAGTAGGTGATCGCCGCCACCCATAGACATACACAACCCCAGAGGAGTAATCGGTTTGATGCTGATCTCTTGGGTACGACTAGGATATCTAATAGAGAGGAGAATGGGCTGATGGAGAGAAAATGGGCCACCGGAACCCTCGCACACTAAATGAAACATGACAATTGAAGTTACTTCACATCTATTCCTTGAGTGTAGCACCAGTAGATGTGGCCCATTATTGTGATTATTAAAGTATTTGACATCGGGCTGTTAAAGTATTTTATTTTTTGAGGTTTTATTTCGGGAAATTCATATTTAGACGCTCCAACCACATGCATTAACATGCAGCATGCAACCCGTTCGAGGTCAGCGGCGGGTTGCATGCTCCACGTTAATAAACGTCGCATATACAATTTTCAGTGAAGATAGTTTTCCAGCTCTTGTGGCATTTAAATGAACAATACATCTATATTTATTCGCATAAAACGTGCACTGTGTGTATTTAATGACGTATTATAACTTGTTTAGCGCGTGGAGACTGATTCTGGAACAATCGATATACGAATTTGACAATTATGTCAGCGATGGGTTTTTAATGTCTCGCAAGGTACCCTAAAAAGCCGCGCTCGCTTAAAAAACAGCCGCCGCAAACAGATTGCACCATTATCGCGCAAATAGAATTTAAACCGCTCCAGTACATTTTCGGCTAAAACACGAATTTGTCGGGAATCATTACTGTCCGTTTCTGCCTCTCTACTCCTCTCTTTTTTATCGTCGAAATGATTACAAATGAACTAGCAATTTGTTCTTCCTACACTTTTCTTTGTTTTCTGCATTAAGAGAAGCTTATATATATAAACCCCTGTAATTTTTCTGCGTCTTTTTGTGTACAGATACAAATTGCGTCCTTCATTTCTAAAAAAATAACGTTATATGTTTGTGTGAATACAGTTGCATATCCCAAATAACAGTATATTAAAATAAAATTGAAACCAAGTCTAATTTGCGAATACACAAATAACTTTTATCAAGCTTCTGTTATACATATTGATGTACATACATTATGTTTGGCATTCAAAGAAAACTTGCGCCATACCGTTTTCAAAGTGAATACCAAACAATTTTAAAATCGTGACGGCGCATTAACAATGTAGTTTTTTGGTGTATTTTAAGAGTTTAATTAATGTTATCGGTAGTTAGTATGTCAATAATTGTAACGGAACCTAGTCAATGATTCATACGTCCAGTCATCGCATTACAATGCAAGAACAAATATATTTCAATAAAATGGAACAATTGAAATAAACTTATGTACTATTTCTTTTTTAGAATACAAGTTTACAATTTTCGTTCATCAAAGTTTAGTCGTATACTGAATTAGCGGTTTCTCGACTGCGCTCAAATTTAACTTTGACAATAATAATTGTTTTATTTTGGTAATTTAAATTCATCTGCACTTTGCGTCATCATCGGACACAAAATTAATTCTTTCATCGTTTACTTCGGTCACCAATCTTGGTTGCGGTCCGGTCTTGTTCTCTATTTCGATTTTGGTTCTGCTGCCGGGTCCGGTTTGGCTCTGGATTCTTTTTCGTTTTTCGATCCCATACCCATCCTTGTTTTGATGTCAATAACACCCGTTTTCATTTTTTTTTTGTATGTAATATCCTATCTCGTACTCTACATATAAAAGTCATTCACCTCTATATAGATTGTCTCTAAAAATATGAGATTATTCACATTTGTTTGAGAAGTAGCGTGGACAAACAAACACACGGACACTTAATCGACGTAATATGTAGGCCTAGCACTTGCGTCACCGAATTTTTTTAGTGTATTTTAAATTTCATCAAGATCGGCCAAGCTGTTCTTGTAGTAAAATAAGCGGACTGACAAATATTTTTTTGAATGTTTTTTGACAAATAGTAATGACAGCTGAAATGGATCATAAAATGAATTTTGATCACAATATATGCCAAATACATTGTATGCACCACAGACAGACTTGGAGATATATATATATAATAGTAGGTTGGTTCACTCCACTACAACATTGCGTTTTATATTACAATATCTATAAATAGGTAAATACTGTTTTTAGTGTTCCGATTTTTTTTTACTTAAACGTTTATTAAAAAGTTTTAGTTGCCAGTAAATGTGTTATATGTTTATTTTTGAAAAATGTAAATTATATTCACTGCAGGTCGTAAAAACACCAAATAATGTTACAAATTTATTTTTACAAATCATACCTGCAACATTTACAATCTCTATGTTACCACCATAAATAACATTCTAACTTTTTCTCAATTTGAAACCAACAAAAAAAAAATGTAAATAATATATTTTGCTAAAGGAGTATCTAAAAAAAGTTTTGTCAACGCTTTTAAGTGCCATGAGGAATATAATAATAAATTCCAAGCAAAATAATAAGGCATTCACGCCTGACTTTTGAAAAGCAATTGTATAGATTCAACAAAATCTCTCAATATTTTGATGAAAATCAATTCCATTTCCAAATATAAACGAACCACAAAGTGTAGAAATTCAACAAAATATTTCCAACCTCCTATCGTAAATTCTACCCTAAGATCCCTATTAAGTGCGAATACATCACTACAGCATTGAATATTATTCTTACGCCAATAATACGTAAGTCGCTAATTTTTTTATCATGAAACAATCTCACACGCGTTCTTGGTCCGATTGAATGTTGTCATTATAAATAATTATAAGCGATTGGCATAAGAAAAAAGTTCGTTCTACGATCACTTAAGCGAAGCCTGCGGAAGTAAAAGTCTGTTCCAGATTACTATCCCATTATCGATATCGATACCGGTTCATTGTTGAGTCCGATCTCGGTGTCGCTCGCAATTCCAATAGTTGTAGCGATGACAGTTTTCTCTTCCCTCGAATGTTGGTCTTAGTAATCGCCATTTTTTATTGCTTGCGTTTATACATTTTTTACATAAAAATTACCCTTTATCATATATATGATCTACCTCCGTACAAAATTTAATTGTAATGCTTCCAACCATTGGCGCGTGATTCCCTGACGAACGTTCAAAAAACATATTTTTGCGTTCATATAATTGGCCTGAAATCGTCCACGAACGATTCCGCGTCGATCGGTCAAAGTCGCACATCGACACGTTCAACACTTTTTAACTGATGCCTGAACAAAATTAAATCATTTCACTTACAGATGCTTATTTATTAGTTAACAAATACTTTATAAAGGAGACTAACTATGGAGAATGTCGTACGCGCACAGTTGATGCTATGGAGATGGGCCTGAAGTGGTATTAATTGCCATTACGCGTCTCTCTTGTCTAGGTTTGGTATACCTGCACTAATTGGTTTAGTTCATCGATCAAAGACGCAATCAATCATGGACCTTGATGTTTTGAATGGAGACAGATATGAGCTTATACTTACATAGATGTATAGCTCGGTGGCTCAGTCGTGGCGTTTTCTCTTCGATTCGCGAACGTAATGGGTTCAGATCTCTGTCACGGAAAATTTTATAAGTTTCCGACTTAAGTGAAATAAAGTCACTGATTGTGTTTAAATTGACACGTTGACAAGAAGAGAGTTCTCTTTTTTCCTCGTTCTCATAAAAATGCGCAACTTGCATGTTTAAATTTTATGTATATATTTTTTAACAATTTGAATTATTGTAATGTAAAATGAATACACGATCGGACTAAATCTTGTTGACAGAATTACTTTCAAAAAAACCCTGACTATTTACTTTTTTGCTGTTATTTTAATCGATACCGGATTTCTCTATACTTCTTTCCTAGGGTTAGGGTACTAACAGTTTTCGACAAAATGGTAAAACATTTTTTTTTGTTTATTTGCGTCGATTAAAAAAAAAACAATTTGATTTGGCGCTTACGTCTGTTATTTCGAGTTCACACACTCCTGATTTTTAATTTTTTATATGCACTTGTATTAATAGCCTCAATCGTTTACTGGTGGGGCATGTGCCGTCATTAATAATGCGAACACGCGGGGACATCCTCCTTTCCTCTTCGAGGTATCGCCTTAATAGAACATGTTGCAAGCTATCAATTAAACACTGTACCAACATTGTCGATGATAGTCATCAGCAGTCTACTACTTGCACTGGACATCCAAACCTCACAATTTGGGACGACGAGTCTCTAGGAGGGAATGTCTTCATAGCATTCTGTCCAGGGCTGCATTTAAACTTAGTGCCGCTCCAATACTGAAATTTTACTTAAAGTTGTAATTTCGAAATCTAGTGTTTCAAAAAATAAAATAACTAATTTATTTCAGAGAATTTATTATGTATTATGTATATACTTTAATAACATTAAAAAATATTTTTCTTTGTTCTAAGAATTAAAATATGATTAAAAGATGTAATCAATAAATTATTCAATTTGTTAAAAATTCATTGATTGATTGATTATAGTCTATTCTTTGAAAAATACATGAACTGTTCAAAAAACCTTTTAATTTTTCGTAAAGACTACAAATTATTTTTTTTAATTTCAGAAAATGAAAAATCAAATAATATTGCTTTGAATCATTTAGAAAATACATTAATTAAATTATTTTGATCCTTAATTTTAACTAAAAGTGTCAAAATAATATTGAACAAAATTTCGATTTAACAAATAATGCATTAATTGAATTTCTGGAACTAAAAATTATTTTTTCACTTTCCAAATTTTGCCGCCCTAGAAAATCTGCCGCCCCGGGCACTGGCCCCGACTGCCCCTAGCGTAAATCCAGCGCTGATTCTGTCACGAGGAACCTAACTTAAAACGAGCCAATCACGAGTTTATTCGTGTCTCGATAAATTTATAAAGGTACATCGACGAGTTTGTATTATTCGTTCCTTTTGTACACAACTTACTACATCGGTAGAAAATGAAACGGAAAGTATTTCAGACTTCGATAAAATTGCTGGTGCTTTATTCGTTGTTTTAGTACTGAAAAAGAGAGGTTGCTATTGTAGAGAAAATCGGCAAATTTGAAAAAGTTAGTATTTTTGTTTCTCCAAGAGCTAACTCTTGCTTATTTGAACTCCGTTGAAACACATCAAACGATTGTGCCTGCAAGAAAAATGTGTTTGCGTGAAAATATAGGACCGACTTCTAGTATTGGTATCGAGTCTAGATTAATCAATCGTTCGAGAGAATTGAATTGTTGTCGAGTCTATATTGTAACAATAATGCGGTATTATGAAAAATCATAAAGAATTAAGATATAGATTTTTCATTCACTGGGATCATAAATCATGTACAGTTTGTACTACAATTTATCACAAATTCGAAGGAAAAAAATAGTATGCAATAAAAAAAAATATATAAAAATGAAATATAAAATGATAAAAATAACATCAATACTACAAATCAATGTACCCGGTTTTGAAAGAAAATAACTTATTCAGTAGTGATCTTATATCTTCGTCCCTTTGGATTACTCTCTCTATGTGTAATAAAACGTATATTTTAATATTATGGTTTACGATATTCATGATCATTTAATATATTTAGTATAATATCGTAAAAAATTATAATTCTTTCCAAATACAGATTCCTTATTTTTCACGGCCTCATTTCTCTGATATAAAGCCGTACAAGATAACGTAATCTTGCAACGTTCAGAAACCTCGCCCTTAAAAACGCTCATTCCCCGCGGCGAAAGGGAACATCATGTTAAAATAAAGCCCTTTTGTCGTGTTTTAAGTTAGACATTAGCTTATCTGCCTTGCTCTATTGTACTGGGAGAGCTTGAAACTAATGGTTCGGAATCTTGATAAAATTGTTCAAAGCTCAATATCGTGTTCAGTTCTGGAATCGCGCTAATTTCGTTTCTTGATTGTGATAATAATTTTTTTTTATTAAATCTCGTACGAATTGATTCTTATAAAACTGTTCACAATTTTTTACTCTTATCAAACCGTCCCTCATGAATACATTATTTATATTATGAAAATCATTATAATTGAAATTATATTATTTTTACTGAAAATAAAACTGTATTCTTTAAACAACGAACGAAGAAATACTAAAAATTTTCTAGCAATACTGTTAAATGTATAAAAATACTTCTAAATTCAACGAAAAGAAAAATCAATGACGACATGAAATTTTTCGACAAAAGAGTACTTTCACAAAAATGTAGATTGGCATATCGTACATTAAGCTACGTAAATGAATAAGCGAGCGGACTTGCGTAGTGTACTTCGGCACTACATTATTTTGCAATGAAGCACATCAACTAGTAACGTCGTGTACATCCATCGTCAGCTTATACATCGATGTGATGTAAATGTTTTACATGACCGCATTTACTCCGCTTATCTGAAACTGTTCAATGCCTTTTTCGCGAATTGCGTTTAGCACTGTTATGACATCGCTTCAATCGTTAAGCCGCACTGCGCTGGCGTGCAGTTTTAAGGTTCAAGTCCTTCAATTTGTAATAAAATATTGCGGGATTTAAGACTCAGCGCTGGGGTGACTAATAATACCTAACTCAACAATACCACGTTATTTTGATGTATCAATCAATCTAAATTTAGATTATTCCTGGCCCGTATTGTACGTTAAATATAGAGGCATTCAGCAGTAGGCATTTTATTTCTGTTTCACAAAACTTATTTTTAGATATTAATTGTTTTTTGATTAACTTCTTAATTTAAGCTAAAATATATTTTGGATAGTGAAGTTATCATCTTTGTTTATTTTTTTTTATTTGACTTATATGGTTTCCTAATTTTTTATATATTTTTGGTCCTAATATTTTTTTCGGTGTCTACTCTGTGATTTGTAGACAGTGATCAACTTGACATATTATAATTATAATGATAATATAAGACAATAGGCACACTATTCTTTTAGATTTCATCTAGCTTATGCCATTAAGATTATTTGGAGATTCGAACTATATGAAACTTAAAGAAAAAAAACTAAAGCTCACATACATATATACATGAACACGCCAAGAATCGCTTATAAATATCATATGGCGTAGTGCGAATATAGCCCGTAATATTTACTGCATAACAAACTATAAACACAGAGTGGAATATTGAATCGCTCGCCCCCCTTTCATCTTATAGAAACCGCGTGGAAGTAGTGATGGCATACAAGACACGCGAAATTTAAATTCACGATCGCACTTACCCGATTGCCTTTGGGTCGTCAGCGAGGCATATGAAAGAAATATATTTCATCTTGATTCATTCATTCGTAGAGGGCAGCAGATGGCGAAATGTTTCGCCACACTGGACATAAGATTCTCATAAGCAGCATTATTAAGGTTTCTTAGGGTACAACCGAAACGTTGCTAAATAATTCGTCTATCGTTCGTCTATATATTCCCATCTAGCTCACCCATAGACAATTCTTTTTAATTGGAATACTGTACTCTTCACTAATAGAGTCTGTGATTCCTTTAATGTATACAAAGCGAGCCTTATTCATATGCAGTTTTCAAATTAAAATTTATTTAGATAAATTATAAGTGGTCAATTATTTTCGCTCATCTGTATACCCGAATCTTTTTGATGTAGATATTATGGAAGGTGCATTTTATCTTTAATGATCAATATTTTGTAATTGGGCTTTGTAAAACTACAAGTAGGTATATTTTTTCATGACGGAAGTGATGTTCTGTAGCTATTTTTATTAAAAGACAAAAAAAATGTACTTTATTAATTAATTAATGGTTGTTCATTTTATGAATAACCTTTTAATTCGCTAAAGTGTGTGCGAGAATACGTTCCACATATAAAAAATTGTTAACGATCTGCTACTATCAGAATTTGAGAGTTGATATAAAAAAACAGTAAACACCAAAGTAAACAAAAGGTGTAAACTCCATTACACTGCGACACGAAAATGCACTATGGAACCACTAGAACACTCCTGATGACAGGCACTTTGCTTGTTAAAGCGCTGGTCGCCAAGAGCGGAACTGAACTTCCGAGGCGCAAATTGTAGGGTATATAACACAAACAAAATTAAAATATTTTTTAGTTTTAAAGAAGTTACAAATATGTAATCTTTAATCATAGACAATGTCATAGTCATGCCATATTGAACATGTACAATGAAATAACCAGGCGTTTTGAGAACAGTCTAACAAATCAATTAACACAAATCTTATAGACAAAACGCGTGTACATTTCCAAGGTAAACGACGGAGTGCTATTCTGTTATTTGTCAGAAAGCTTATTAATCTTTTGTTATTAGTTTTTATGAACCTGGTTCAAAACAGTAATAAAGATTTAATCTTTATTATCAATCTATGTAGCACCTATATTGTAGTAAGTATAATGAAATTTAGTCTCTGCCTAGCCTTCTAGGAAATAGACGTGAGTTTATGTTATTATTATATTATAACGAAACACAACACCTAAGGCGATGGCGCGGCTTCGTGATTCGTGTGACACTTGACGACTTCGTTTCTTTCATTTCATTTGCTGTGCCGAACACACGAAGGAAATACAATTCTAATGAACATATTATTGTTTGTGAACATTGAATATAATACTTATCTATGGGAATAAATATCGTAAAAAAGTTAATTACAAAATAATCAATATGAATTTTACGAACTGTATTTTTTATTGTCGATTCTTCGAATAAATAACGTGTATTATTAATTTACAAAACTAGAGACACAGCAGGACTGGGATGCCAGTCCTGCTGTGTATTTGAATCTTAGTCTATTTCTCAATTCTGATCCCGATTTTGTTTTCAATTCGACTACGGTTAAATTCCATTTTGAATTTCAAATAGCACGGAGTGAAAACATTAAAGTTATTTGGACTCCGGTTCTATAGTTCCGGTTCGCATATTTAAAAAATAATCGACATTCGAGTAAAACGGGAGTCTGAATTAAAACCGGTTGTATTCCGATCCCTATCCCACTCTCGATTCTGATCTCCGATGCATTCTCATTGGGCATTGCAGTGGATAGTTGCGACCCACGCCTTGCTGTAAGCCTGGTACCGGTTCCGTTCTTGAAAGCAAAACTGATGCCTTTATGGGTTGTCTGAATCAATGACCTGCTCTTAATTCCGATATCGTTTGCTTAGTTCCAATATCAATCGCGCCCTCGATTACGAACTTGATTGAAAGTGAGATTGTGTGTGAGAAATCCAGCTCTCAATTTCAATTTTAGTCCCTCCCTTCGTCCTACTTTTGGTTACGGAGTCAGTTCCGCTTTGTGTTCAATCTCTCATTTTCACAGTTTACTCCCATGTCTCTCGCAGTTCCGGCCCCAGAAACATTTTCGATTATGAAACCACTTACAATGTAGTTTCTTCTGATTCCCATCTGATTCGTGGTCCCAATCCCGATTTGTTCTCTGTCCTGATCCCGGTCCTAAAAAAGCTAAACAAAGAGGCTAATATTCGTGTTTAACTTCGATGTGCTTTTTATTTAATTTTGACCAGAGCGTTTTCACCGGAGGTGTAGTCAGTCTGTAAGCTTTTTGTCTGATATGTTTAGCAATTTTTGGATACACGTGGGTCAGTTTGAGACAAAGTTTGAATATGTGGGTTAAACTGGAATTCCTTAGAAAATTAAAAACTGACCACACTATCAAGTTATTTTTATTATTGTCGTTTTTCAAAATAGTGTCCGTTGAGATCGCTGCATTCGATGGAGCCACTTGAAGAAAAATTTTGCCCACACGCACTTAGTAGTCGCTTCGACGGCCTTTTAATATGCAGCCACTGCTTCAGGAAATAAATGAAGATCGCATGATGCGAGGTCAGAGCTGTAAGACCGGTGAATTCAGTATTTCTCTACTTATCGTCCCAAATACATTAGTTAGTTGGTTGTCTGGCGGAAGGTGGTGAGGGTTGTCATTATAAAAGAAAATCTTAGTACGAGGTCATTTTTTGCAAAAATTTCTAAAAAACAAGAGGCTAACAATTGTTAGTAAACTAGCAATACTGTTTCTTTTATCTTCTAAAACAATTGTTGTATAATGACCTGCATTCGGAAAAACATCATCTTTTTTCCGACGCTTCCACCCCGTTTTGCTTTGGTAAGCGACTCCTCGAAAGAAAATACCCAGGCGATCAGACTGTATTTTGTTGTAGCGATAGTAACAGTAAATCCAGCTTTTTCCATCTGTAACTATATCACGTACAGCATTTCACTATTTTATGAGGTACCCATTGACTACAAGGTGTCATGATCACTAAATGGTCATGTGCACTTGACTCATATTGATGCCTAAGCTTGTCGGAATCTGCTGGTAGGTCACTCTTTTGTCAGTCTCCATCAAAAGCCGTACGGCATTAATGTTGTCTTCGGTCGTCGCCATAAAAGGACGTCCCTGATGCAGATTGTTAGTCAAACTGATATGACCGCTTTTAAACTATTTAAACCAGTTATAAAGAGTGGCAAGGGATGGAGCTTCATTATGAAAGGCCAATTAAAATCTTTTGTAGCTTTCTTGGTGGCTTAAATAGCAACGAAATTCGTAAATGTTCATCACACGAACATTTTCTCGTCTTGAATGTATATTGACGTTAGACAATTTTATATCTGCCGCTAAATTGTAAAAAAAATACAGATGAATGTAATACACGTAATAAGGTTGGCAAAGAGTTCCATTTTTTTATTTATTTATATATATATTCATTTCAGAGTTTCTAAGTGGCCCGATCTAAAAAAATTAAGTGTCACCTATGTAAAGAAAATAGATAAATAAGCTACGTCTCGCTTTCAAATAGATTAAGAATGGTACTATTTAGTACAGATTTGTACTACATAGTGCAGTTTGAAAATATTTTTAGGACTTACTTATTTACATATGTGTTAATAAATGTTATGCAACTTATTCTAAATATTTCATATTTTATTTAAATTTTATTTTACATTTTTAGCAAATTTGGAGTTAATTTTTAAATAACACTAATATAACATTCTACTTGGGATAACACTAGCGATGATTGTTGGTTCATGTATATATGTTTAAATATTTTGTACACTAAATTGCTTGCCATGTTTCCTTTTTTATTTTATTATTATTGTTTATTTTTTTTAATCTATAGTCTTTACTACTATATCTGAATATTGCTCTTTTAGTGCCATTTTGAATAGCTTTTTGTGTAAGGTCAGAAAATTATGATCAGTATATCATTTGATTCCAAATGATATATATCTAGAAACTTTTTTAGAAAGTTTCTAAAAGGATATGAAAAAAATTGAAGAGATTATAAGCAATTTAGTAACAATAATAGTTTAAAAAAACTAAAAAACACGCTTTTGTATATAAACGCACTAAAACGCAGAAAACAATTTTCAATAAATTTAAATTAAGAATATAGTTTTTAACAAAAAAGCATATTTTATTGGAAAAAAATCGCTTAAAAACGCATTTTATTTGTCACTTAACAGAGCATAAAAAAGACTAAGTAGTTTAGTAGTATTCAAAATTTTTTTTTATAAATAATAGCCAATAATTAAATAAATAATGGAGCTAGAGCTTCGGTTAAAAATTCAAATGATTCATTAATTAATAGCCAATAAGAAATACCTCAATTGTTTTTGTCGTATCTTCAATACTTTATAAGTTATTTTCATTGAAATGACAAAATAGCAAATAAAAATGCTGAGCTTGAAGCTTTTTTTTTTAAATACGAATGGATGTTTTTGTTATGTAATTAAGTATTTAAAAAAATAAATTGAAACATCCATTTGTTTATAAGAAATTGTTTATTAAATAAGCAAATAAGAAATAAACATAACAAAATTTCTTCAAAATCTAATAGTACTACGGTTATAATAATGATTTTTAAAGAAAATTCGCTTCCATAATTATTATTCAGTTGGATAAAAGATTATTTATTAACAAATGGGTTTTTAGGGATAAATGATAAATATTTTATTATGTTTTTGTTTAATATTATTTCTGTCAACAAATAAATTTCCATTTTTTAAAATACCTCATAAACATTGCATTTATCTTTAACAATTAGTTTACGAATGAGATAAAAAATATTAAAAAAAAAACATTATGATGATACAATGAGATAAAGAAGTAATCGAGATATTTAAAAATTTTTGTTTCTTAATAATTCTTTTGAGTTTCCAAATTATTCATATATAATATTTAAATGTTAATAAAAAAGTGGAAAACTGTTGTACAAATTTTTTTCATTACTTAATATAAATATTTACCTATTAAATAAATGTTTTTTGTTGACCTATATAAAACGTGAAGGTACTCGGCCGACGAATTTTAAACTAGTACTACTACCCTTTTTTAGTCCTATTTTTACCGCGCAATTAAAATTATAAATGTTGGTCCTAGAGTGATGAAGGTAAAAGTTTATTATAGATTTTTTTTTACAATTTTGAATATCCTTAATAGTTTTTAAAACATTTGCAAGAAACCAAAGCCCCCTTTTTTTCTTACTACATTACTTTTCAGTCCTTTTTGGAAACTTTTTGTAAAGGTTTTTGATGTCTTTCCGAATCAATGACACTTTAATAATAATTTTCGTTCCTTATGCAAAAAAGTTATGAAAAATGGCACTCGCTTACCTGACTAATTGTGTCAAATATTTTGAGTTCATATACAAAACCACATCCAGTTCAGACGTCTTGAACATCTCCCTTCGAAGAGCAGATTTTCCAAAAATGTTAAAACACATTATTTTTAAGTTGTCATTATTAAAAAACCGAAAAATTAATTTTAGTTTAATTAACTTCAACAGTGCCAGACTCTATACACATTTAAGACACCTATTTTAGACTCTTTAAACGTGAATTTTCAAAATTCCCTTATTAACGAAAGTCTACTTCGTATAAACAATCAGCTTGCCGAGTTTCAGCTTTGTACACGTTATAGCTTTGAAGATTTCATGACCAGTCAGCGAGTGTGTGACATTTTGCTTATCGCTTAGGTATACACAACAGACACATAAAAAAGGTTCTATATAATGATTCATCAGATAAGTGTCCCTTTGCAAAATTTCATTAAAATCTGTTCAAGCCCTTTTTGACATTAGCCCGGAGACAGACTTTGTATCGAAACGATTTGAGGCTTAGCTATACCGGAATCGGCTTTAATGATTTTGGTGGCAGTATGTATTTAATTTTTGCAGTTTTAATATTCATTCATTCACTTTTTCCAAATCAAATTATTATTCTCCCATGGCAGATTCGAAAGACGACGAACGAAGCTCGGTTGCCCAGATGCTATAGATTGAGTATGTCAAAAAATGAATATTAACCACAAAATTTGACAAAAATATTGTGTATAAATATATGTTGGTATAAATAAGGATTCACGCAATAATTTAATTTAAATCAACGAATAAAAGAAAATTAGTGACAATTTAAAATTGAATTAAATAAAAAGAATCCAAACGAAACCGTACACTACTGCTAGTGCTGCTTCTCCACATTTACAATTAAATTGGTACGATAGTCCAAACACCATAAGTGTAGGCTTGGGAAATAAACTAGCTAATAAAGTTTGGGCGTATTGTACTGGCTCTGGGGCGTGTTTCCAAATATTGTTGGTATTCTGTCCAGTTGCGAAACAATAACACGCGAAGGTCTAATAAAAATTGAAACATTATATAAACGTAATAAATATGTATGTTCAATGATATTTCAAACCGACAAGTGATAACAATAATTTATTTTTATTTTGAATTTACGGAAACAAAAAATAAACTGATTACTTGTCATTGTTTATTGTTAGGGGGATTTAAATAAAAAAAATGATTCATAATAAACGAAAATGGTTTCATTCAAAAATGCAAAACATGTTTGAAGCATATTTTTGTACCATTTAAACCTACCGATTCCATAATCTAAACAGCTGTATTCCTAAGAAAAATATGTTTCATAAAAATCGGCTTATTTCTTCGAGAGGTATTAGGAAGAAAATTTTTCTAAATTAAATACGTTTTAGGTGTGGAAATCTAAAATTAGCTGCTCCTACAGTTTCTGAGATAATTAAAACAAATATATCGATAGCCTTCCTTAACTCGCTAGACCTTTGAGCTAAGGTTTGGATTTTGTTTGAATCAGATTCATTCTAAACAAATGTTCTTTTTTAACACGCATATGTAGGTATGTATGTGTTTGTAACCGACTCCTTTGGACTCGGTTTTGATCCACTTTGAACGGTCAGAATTCATTTAAATTTTGTAGATTTATCCTGGACCAGTGGCAATACAATAATGATGCATTATATGACAACAATATTTAAAAAAAAATAAAATTATGAAGAAATTTAATGTTTGTAATTTTGTAAAATTTGAAATTGAAAATATGAAAAAAATAATGAGTTATTTGAAACATTATGAAAATTAACAATTTTGAAAAAATGAAAAAGAAATAATAATTTAGAAAAAAAAATCGAAATGTAAAAATTACATAAGAAATACAAATGATATAAAGCGCAGGTATTACATTTAAGACCTTTCCTTCTTCTCCACTGCGTTCCTGTTTTACGCCACTGCGACGCTTTCATGACTAACTTCATAGCGGCAAAATTTCGTGCGTTGTACTGTACTATTGATACTTTAGATCAAATGGAAAGGTTACTTAGACATGATATAAACTTAAATTCATTGCAACACATAAGATATTATAAAGTCCAAGGCTCTTGATTATAAATACCATTGACATCGTTTTGAGACTAAAAATTTAGAAAACAAAATGTTGTTTAAGAAATTAAAAAATACGATTTAATCATAAATCAAACTAAAAAGTGAAAAAAAAAGTTCTTAAAATAGGAATAAGACTATAAACGAAAAATATTAGTATTATAGTGAAAAAAGCGTGAGGCGCTTTGATATCTTTCGTACCATTTTTGGACTAATCGTACCGACCGAATATTTTCAAGAACTAATTTTTTTCACAATAATACTTATATTTTTCGTTCATCATTTTATTTCTAGATTGAGAATTATTTTTCATTTTTAGTTCGATTTATCATTGAAGCGTGCCTTTTAGTTTTTTAAGCTACATTTTATGTTATTTATTGACCCCCAAAAAACATTTGGCCTCATCCCACGTCTAAGACGTATCCTCCCACAATTTTTGTTTAATATTGGAATGTTTGGATCTTAATACTTTCGCTTCGGCCCAGTGCAGGTCAGCGGCTGCTAACAACTGTTAGCACTGCTTCACCATTTACATTCACCATCTAAAAATACTATGATTTTTAATTTAAGATATAAATAATAACTAAAAATCTAAAATTAAAAAAAAATGACAAACTTTAGTAGATAAATTTTAGTAGATTACTTTATCGTATCTAAAATGATCATCAGAAGAAATAAATTCAACTTACGTCGATCTAAATGATTTTTCCATGATTCCTTCCTTTTTCCAATAGCGAAGTATAATAAGAGGTAAAAACTGTAATACAGAATAAGGCAACACTTTATGAAATGTATATCCATATAGCTAAATACGTGTCGTTTACATGGCAGTGTGAAACGTCTAATTTATATGCAGCTCGCTGGCTTTGGAAGATTTTTCTTGGTGACCCCTTTAACCTTTCACATGCTGCCGAGTGAGCCTTTTCTGACACTCGTGGAATACTAAAAAAGATGGATATTTCAAGAATTATTATACAAAAAAAAAAAAACATTATAATACCCTTTTCTATGGCACATATGGAAGTAAATGAAAGGGATGGTCGCAAAATTTAACAAACAAAAATTCTAAAATACCTGACAGTAGTTTAACATGGATCGTAAAAGCCTAGAATAGAGGAAAGATTAAAAAAAAAAAAAAATTTTAATTTTTTAATAAGCAATATTTCGAATTATTCGTTTGATTTTGGTTCGCTTTGTCATTTGATCTAATTTTTTTGAGTGACGAAGGTGACCGTCTACCAAATATTAACTCAAAACGAGTTCCACAATTTGTTTTGAAAATACACTTTTTTTGCGGATTTTTCGTTGACGATATCTCTCACACAAACCAATCTATTTTTATACAGTTTCCAACGATCCCCGTTGTTTGTAAGGAGAATAGCTAGTTAGATTTTTAATAGGGGATCCCAAATGGGGATTTTGGGATTTCCTCGATCGAAATCATCATAAGGGGCGGATGAACGTAAAGGGGATTTCTTGTATCCTGTGGAGTATCTCCACCGTATGTACGTATTCTGTATGCGTCGTGCGTCTAAGGCAACCCATTAGAATATAAACAAAAAGTAGATCGCCAGAAATACTCAAACGCGTCAGATTAAGGTAAGGCTAGCTGAACTGTGTACACTTCAATAGTCTGGCGATTTGAGCGTAACGTAAGAAAGGGAGAATGTCAAAACTTATTAAAAAATTTTTTTCTTGACATTCTCGAGCGCGATTAATTTTTCTATTTAATTTAAAGAAAATTAAAGCAAAAAATTTGGTTGCCTGTAAAGTCGGTATACGGGCGAAAGTTTTACGTGACAACGACTTTGAATGGTAAAATCATTTTAATGTGAATATTCATTCGTATAGTAGGAAGAAGGATGAAATAATAGTAACAATTTAAAACATTTATTTATACAAAGAATTATATTTAAAACATTAATTTATACAAAGAATCTCGCACTGAATTTCATATTAACAAAATTTTATTTTTACCTTTACACATACATACGTATTTATATACAAATATACATACAATAACTTGCAATACATTTGCAAGCTATGCACTAATTCTCTAGTGCTGCGCGCGCGGCAGACCGATCATAGTTGAGTGGGAGAGAGACGCAAGGCATTCGGCGGGCCTCTCTCTCGTTCGGTGACTCATCGTTACGTTACCGAGCGTTACACTTTTTCATAAGTGACTCCCAGCCGCAACCTAATTTAAGACGTTGTCACGTCAAAATATAACGATTTGTTGGTCTCTCATGAAATGCTCACGTACCCAGTACAGGACTCTCTATAAGCTAATGACGACAATTATTATATTACCTTTCTCTTATCGTATTTTCCCAATTTTTCATACACAGTTTCAATATACAGACACACCGGGTTTTAATACTGTTTTCTCATAACAATAATAACATAACTCACGACTATTTCCCAGAAGGGTAGGCAGAGATTCCGCATGATTTCCACATGATACGATCTTTGCATATCTCCCTCGGCTCACTTCCGTACTCTTTTCTTGTACATATAAATATTACCCTAAGAGATTTTCTGCGATATACAAACAAGTAAAGAACATTTTTGACAAAATTTTGTTTTCGTTATTGCATTTAATAGCGTAAATGGAAGTTAGCTGCCGCATGATCAGCAAGAACATAATACGCTTTAATTTATTGATGGTACGGACTTTGAAAGAGCAAGGATAGTTGGTGACCGGCAGTGCATAAAAAAATGCATTTGTACGTTCAACGCACATATTTATAATTAAACAAGTTCTAAAACTCTCCCTTGCAGTCGTATCGGCGATCCCAACGGGGCCCCTCGTCGCTACGCATTAACACACTTTTGATTTAGTTTGTATGGATTTAAGGCACCGTTTAAAAATAAACTTTAAATTCTCACGAACTTCATCGTTATTCGATGATATTAAAGTCGGTACCTCAATTAAAAAGTTACGGATAACGCGTACAGTAAAATGGAAACGTTACGAAGTCGAGAAGATGAAATAAGATAAGATTAAACATAATCAATTTAAACTACGTATTAGTAAAAAGAAAGTATATGTGTGCTAATTATCTTTTATTAGAATCAAATCACATATACAGTTATAAATAGGTATGTAAGTACGACTTGGCGCACGCGCACACACTTGTCGCCCGCGCACACACTTCCGCCACGCACGGCGCACACACTTATCGCCCGCGCACACACTTGGCGCACGCACACACACTTATCGCCCGCGCACACACTTGGCGCACGCGTATATCCTTTTCAATACCCCACCGCGACCATGCCCCTGGATCCCAATTCCATACTATCCGCACATTCGTAATAAACACTAGTATATGCAACTCGTGCGGTGTCGTCACCCGCTCGAGCAATTGGCAACTTACCGCACTTGTTGCTCAACGTACTATTGCTAAGCTTTTTCAAACGTTAAATTTTTGGCATTAATTTTTAATCACCTACTTACTTCTTTATTCGAAAGCATTATTAAAACATTTTTAATATATAATACTTATCACATTTAATAAAGGTTATAATTACTCCGTACACAATACACGCATGTCTTGACCAATTTACAGCGTAAAGTATAGAAGTGCTAAAACTCGTTTTCGAATTTCTTGCTTCTTTTGCTCAGAATATGTGCATTAATTTGTCTCAATATACTCTAATAATATGTTCACAAAGCATCTTTATCCTTACATTGTAGTCCATCGCAAGCAAATTTAAGGACACGCACACACGGGTCATATTTAATGACATGCTTACATGAAACGCCATACAAAATAAAACGAAAGTGAATTCGAAGTACTCATTGTATTAATATATATATATTAATACGAAACAACTAACAGACAGTTAGTTACCAACATTTTAAATTGACATTTGAGGTTAACTAGTTAATGTTTTCGATTATGTCAGAATAAAAATTGTTCGTAGTCTAGAAACGCCGGTACTTTGTTCGCAATCGTACTTAAATCGACGTCAGTACGTATGCATGATCCGAACTTCAAAAGTCTAGATTGTCGTAAGAATCTAACTGTATCGCGCCTGCGCAGTCAAAATATCCAGGACTTTAGGCGAGTGTTAATTTTTATTGACATTCACTGCATAGGGAATGCATTGCATATCGGCCGTTTCCCCTATCGATCCCTTCCAGATCAAATTATAACCAACAGTTGGCAAGTGATATTCTGATGAATATCACAAAACTGCACAGCTGAAAACATAACCTGAGAATTTAGAGCCTCGAGCTCATCGAAAAGTTTTACAAAAACATTAACCTTCGTCAGATCTACATTAACTCCGAATTTCTTCTATCGAAGAAGTCACTACTTAAAACGGGCATAGAAGTAGTTATGCCAGTTATTTTACATGAGATAAATTCATGTTCTATTGAGTTAATTTCGTAAAAGAAATGAATTACATTCGTAACGTGCATTCCTCGTTAAAATAAAAAAATCCAGTTTATTACGACGCAACCCTAAAACGAAAGCCTTAAGTAGGGATTGACTTAATACCCTGGGGATATAGCTGACGTCTTTTGGCTTCGAAGAGAGGTACTATTTAGTAATAAAAGCAAACAGCTCACTTTTAGATTCGGCACTCGTCCGGAGTTAACCAAAAAAGCGTCTACTGACTTGTAGCAGCATTTTTTTGCGAATGTCCCTTAGTTATTAGAATGTAACGTCTGTGGTATGTATGTATAAAAAGTATGTGGCTCATCTACGGACAGAAAATTATATAAAACAAAAAGACGTGACCTCGCTCAGATTAAGTTATCTGTCTGTATATACTACAACTAGTTCAACAGTAGTGGCCAATGATGTGTAACCCTTAACCTCGATAACGAGTAAAATTATTCATAGATTAAAGTCAAAGTCGAGTCAAAATCTTTAGTACTAGTGTGTTTAAACGCTGTCAAAAAGTCGGTGGTCTCTGATACTATACGACACAAGCGCCACCTGTAGTTATACCGATGAATTATTTTATGGTGAAATTAATAGGGCGCGCTTCTCCATTACTCCCGTTACACATTTCCGTCGCAGTCGCGAAATGAACCTCAACCGAATCCGCATAAAGAGAGTTAAGACGTCATACCTCGAAAAAAAAAACAAGTGCTTTATTTTTATATATCTAATCACATTTATTATATACACAAAACATGGTTATGTATTAAAAAAATACCAGTTTGATAATAACATGGAGTTGTTATTATCAAACTGATATATTTTCTTATTTTGTGAGGTAACCTATACTTCAGATACAATTCCGACTTAAATACATTGTGAGACCGGGATTTAAATCTATTAATTGGCGTTGCCAAGGCAGAACTGTAAGTCAACTTAAGAAAAATTCATTTTCATAAATTCTTGAAAAAATAAAAAATTTTTGAAAGAGACGTATGAAAAAAAATATGAAACATTATTTTACATGATTTTTTAAGTAATCAAAACAAACAAGAAACTCTGATGGCAATTTTGGAATATATGTACGTATATGCATGTATGTATGGATAAAGACGTATTATATTCATATACTTTAATTATATATATACAGACAAGTTAAAGATGTCTTCCACCGAATTAAACTTAAATAAAAACTTAAAGGAAAGACCATTGTGGATTACGTGTTTACATCCAAAAAAAAATCTATAAATAACTCTTTTAGTCCCCATCACTTTTTAGAGTGCAAAGTTAACATAAAAATTACGGATAATACCTTTATCAGCGCATTAGCTCTACGCGGAAATCAGAACAGCTAATGTGTATGCAGCGACGAATTAGTGGAATACAAGCGGTTAGTGGTGAACCTGTTTGAAAGTAAATTTGGCAGTAAAATAATCGATAACATGAGTCGTTTTTAGAGTACAGCAAAAAAAAAAATAAACTCACAGACCTCTCGTTTTACACGACTTTCGGTTTAATTGATATAATATAATAGCAACAAAAACAAAAATTAGCGCCAAAACAATAACTATTAAGAGCCAATACTAGGCCAACGCTTATTTCATTCTTGTCCACTTTCCACCCACATCCTATCCACGACACACAATTGTTTGAATGCTATCTCTTAGCGTTTTTATGAAAAACAATATCACAGAGCGCTGTTTGAATGAGATAAGCCCATTTGATTAATTCAATGGATGAGAGCTATTACTCCTTTTGTTATTGTTGCATTATAACAGTCAGTGATATGGTAATTAAAATTGAATTTCAAACATAAAAAAGTATTATCAGACTGGCACTCTCCTTACAAATTGTTGCAACAATTTAAAGAAATTTAAGACTATGAAAAATGGTAGCTGCGTCAGCTACATCCACAAGAATCTCGCTATTACGTATGTATGTATCGTTAAATATCGTTAAATTATAATATCGTTAAATAAATTAGCACATCAATAATTAAAGGCAAAAGTTATTTTTGCATCATTTAAAAATACTAGTGGTACTTTACGGCTTTACTACCACTTTTATGGAAACTAAAATACAAAATGAACCGATTGCATTAGTATAGCAGAATAATAAATTTAAAAGCAGATCATACGACACATTATGATTAGCTTTTCCAGCGTGGAAAAAGAACAATCTCATCATAATCGGACTTACACAAGTTTTTGAGTGGACGTAGACTTTGAGATAGTAAATTTTTTATAAGAGGCCAATCACTTACATTTTGATGTATAAAATTAGCATTTGTGTATTCAAGGTCTGAGTGTTGTTAATTTATAAATATTGTATTTTTATCATTTATCGAAATAGGAAAATGCATTTTTGATATTATTAGTACTATACAAAGACTGGATTAGTTTTAATCTAATAGCAAAAGTCAATCCATGGACGTAGAATATACGTGATGACAGCATTGCTAAGGACAGAGACAAGGACTGCTTATATGTTTAGACGATAGACAGCCATGAAAAAAAAACATATTTTCTTGACTAAAAACAATACTATAATTAGAAAAATAAGAGTCATTATAGCAGGCGAGCTACCAGAAGTAGGTGTTCACCGCTGCCCATGCATACTCGCAATCCCAGAAGAGTTATCAGTGTGTTGCTAGATTTTTGTGTTGGAATAGGATATCTGATCGCGAGGGGATTCAGGTGAAGGAAGATGAGTGGACCACCAGAATTCTCACTCATTGGACGAAAGGCAATAATTCTGTCTTCTGCAAGAGTGTGGTGTCCCACCGGACTACCTTCGTGCCGTGATCAAGTTAGCCGCATCACGGCTCTACCACTATAAAATAATACAGGTATTCTGAAACTTATGAACGAACGATTAAGATCATTTTATAAGATATTTCACTGTTCTTCATAGATTATTATTGGAGGCCAAAAGCATTAGCAACTTTTGAACTAAAACCAGTAAATAATCTCAGTTTAAAGTCATCAAATTTTCACAAATATTTTATTATATTTATAACAAAAATTTTATTATTTCAGTTTGGTACTATAAGGTTTATTTAAATGCGTTAGCTTTATTAAGCTTAATAGAGTGCTAACAACACTAAAATCTCGATTCCATGATTGAAATCCAAAGTTTACAACGAAGTAATCAAAAATATGCCTATTTGAAACTGAATCACTTCAAGCTGACATATTTTGTATTTTGGAATCATATTCGAATACTGTTAAAATATTATATAGAATTTTTTTTGCATTGAATTTTTTTTATTGATACAAGGCGATATTTTTCATATCACAATCCTGTAAGTTGTTATATCTTAATATACACGATACCCGTGTCATAAAGTTAGCCGGTGATGAACTCCGAAACCACTCAACAGATCTTAATAAAATTTTGCACACTGAATGCAATTTGGTACAACTTGAGAGATAAGATAGTTTTTATTCCAGTAGGTGGCATAATTGTCAGGATTTATTTATAATTTATTTAACGAAATTGTAATTTTTTTAATTCTTTTTGGATAACTCATTTAAAAATACATAAAATTACAAATTTTAACTCAGACCTCCGTCTATTAAATGGCATAAGACGAATTGACAAAAATATTGTTCAACAAATCGCCTCATATTAAATTTAAATTATTACTATACTATATTATTACTGTATTACTGATCATAACTGCTTTAAAACAGCAATATTATTGTTTTATTGACTTATCTCATTAGAGATATCAGAATTCAAAACGGGACGGAGAGAAGAATCGAGAACCAGGACCGGGACTTAAATTGAAATCGTAATCGGAGTCAAAATTGAGCGCGGGATCGGCAACAGAATCAAAAGCCTGATCGGGATCATAATACAAGATATAAAGGAATTATTTGTTCCTGGCTTCGTCCAAATCAGAACTTTCATTAGGAGGGAAATCAGAATTGAAAATGGGACCAGGATTGGAACTGAGAACCGGATGGGAGTCGGAAAAAGATGAAGAAATTCATCTTATATCCAGCGCGGCAGAGCTGAGGACGTTAACTAAATGGGCCGGCCGCTTACGAGAACGGCCAGGACGGCGTTGGCCGAGATAGCTAATTAACTTTTAATTCTAAACTCGGCACCTACTGCAATTTCAAATACTTATTTCACTGTATTTTAGTAACCGTGTCCAAATATTGATGACCGGGCGCACTGACCCATGGCTGACTTTTAATACTTGTATGATTATTTCGTTTTAGTAGGTTTATTGTTATCGACTCGTGTTTTCAAACTTCTTTTTCTTAGTTTAATTATTCTTTAAGTATTTCGCTACAAAAAGCTTCACCTTCATTGCTCAAAGCTAGCGCCTCCTTTTCATCTTCTAAAACTTTTTCCTTCTCTACGACAAGTATTCGAATTTAATTTCGACCCTCGATAAATTATTACCACGGCGAGCGATCTAGGGGGTAGCGCTGATATAAAGTATTGTTTTTTCTTTTACTTTAGTTTAATATTCAACGTTTTACACTTCATTAATCAAACGGACTTTTTAAAGAATGTTTAAGTGCCAGAGTGTCTTATTTGTTTAATTTAACTTTATTTGTTTAATTTTATATATAGATTCCAAAGAATCGATTTATTCCAAGAACGCACTTTGTGATAACAGTCTACTTTATTTACAGAGAAAATAATATCTACACACGTAATAAAACTGTTTAATCATCGAGTCTAGATATTAGAAATATTTGCCAAGAACTGATTGGCGGTGACGTTGAGTGTAACAGAGTGGAATAAGACTATTTTTAAAAACTCAGTCTGTCTATTAGTCTATTGATTAATCATCAAAACTACTAGACGAACTTTCACAGGTAACTTCAACGTAGCTTGGGATTACATATGAGCTTATTTCATCATAATTAACTCACGGAAAATAAGTGGATTTTCAAAAATAAATTTTACACATACGAATTAGTTATAAATGAACAATGTTGAATACAATAAAATAAGTACGTAAACATCTTTCATATCCCTATTCATAGGTTTAAATGCTAAACGCAAAGTGACTGACTGATCCGGATAATCCTAGAAAGATACGCCACGAAGATAATTTGTAACGTAAATCATTACCCGAAAAAAAAACATTAATTAATACAATCCCCCTAATTTCAGGGCTGTAACGTCTGCAAGTTATCTCATTTGTGAAGGTTTAGCGCTAATCCTCGGACGTAATTTTTCAGTTTTACCCAGAAGATTTTAAGCCCGTCCGGATAATTCTAAGAGCATAGTGAATTATTTTTAAGAAATGAGTCATGAACTATGGAGTTAATTTTGTATTTTTTTAGTTCGCAGATAAGAAGATCGTTTTCAGATCAAAACGTTAGGTTCAGATTAAAACTTTGGTGATGTTGTACGATTAAAATATAAATGAATAAACGGGAGCCAAAATAAAATAATTTCAGATAGAGAAACGTACGGTTTAAAATTGGATGTATATGAAAAATTTTGTAGTGTAAGATAGCATCAATTGAAGATTGTAGACAATAATATGAATGATAACCATATATTTTGAATTTTACAATATGTGTAGTCTATTAATAAAAATATCCTACATAAGCACAATTACGCGTGAACTTAAAAAATCAAAATGATATTAAGACCGGTGAAAATTAACAAAATTATGAGCTACACAAAAAATACACAAAAGCGTTTGAAACAAATTAAATTACTGAAGTTTTACGTCAATGTTTTCTAACCTTCTGCGCCTATTCTAAAATTTAAAACATTGTACTTGATTTTTAAAGTTACTTAAAAATACTCGCTTTTGCATTCTTCTTTAAAATAAGAAAGTTATTCATTTAATAATAAAAGCGAGCACAAAAATCACACGAAAACAGATATATTTAAAGTTAAGTAGCGTTGAGGCAAAGAAAGATATTTTTGTAGGGATTTACGTCACCTAAATGGTATTACAGACGCACTATTTCTAGGTCTGGGGTCTAGGTGTTCTGGTCGCGCCGTCGCCTGTAAAGGTCAACGCGTTAACATTCGTAATATAGGTCACTTTATTTTGAGCTCGAAGATCACGAATGTACTATGAAAAATACATGTCTCTTCACCTTAATGGTTTTATACGTATAACTATCATTTACTTAGATTTAATATAATACATATTTGCATTTACTTTTGTACTATTCAGATTATAAAGTAAATGTAAATATATATAGCAAAAAATTATGACACTTTTATACATGACCTTTACTAGTAGTGCACGTATTAGGATATACATCATGTTTACTTTATAGAAAGACAAAGACCACAGATTTCGTTTGATGCGAGTTTTTCCCACTTTTTGACGTCGCTGAGATCGATCAATCGTTTCATTCGAGCTCGCCGATTTCCAGTGTTTCAAATTTAACCTTTTTTTAAAGATCTGACCAAACCTGTCTGTAAAAGGTTTTGACAGACGCTGTTTCTAAAATTCAGATAAGATTCTATTATGGTGGAGATTCTACTGTGGTCAACTTAACTACAGCACAAAAACGGGTCCGCTCGATCGCTGAAATATCACACTATCATGGAATACGGAATGTGAAGCAGCATCTTCCGCTTTTGCGTTTCGTCCAGTGAGAGAGAGTTTTAGTGGCTCACTCCCCCTTATCCGCCTTCCGTCAACCCTATCCCCTCCATTAGATACCCTATTTCCTTCCGAGAGGCCGGCAACGCGTTGGTGTCTCCTCTAGAGTTACGAGTGTTCATGGGCGGCGGTGACCATTTTTTTATGACTAACCAGCTTATCTTCAACTACATTATAAAAAGGAGTAGAAAAGCCTTTAGTCTTACACATTCGTTTCACATATATCTACTTTTATTAATTCTTTTTAAAAGTTAAATCTTCTTAATTTGCTCTTTTCTGCTTAATATATCTTGATTCAAAAAACACCGTTCTTTAAAATAGTTATTCTTATATCGGTTCTACTAAAAAACTAAAAACGAATTTATATTTAATTAATTTCATTTCTATCCGACGGCGGAAAAACCCAAAAGTAGAGTAATGTGTTTAACCTACATAACTGTCTGTTCCTATGTTCCCTCGTAGCTATTAAGCTTATAAACCGAATTCGATAAGCTACACGGCGTTAGATTTGCTTGGTGGCATAAGTTCATTGAGAATATTAAAATTATTCAAAATTAAATTGTATTTTCGAGATCAAACTTGAAGTCCTGAAATTTTTTTTACAGTAAATATCGAGTGGGTTATCAAAATGGAGGGTTTTAAGAGACGATCACAAAAACACATACAATCTACATGTTTATAAACGGTGTAATTTGAAATGACAAATGGTAATAAACTGAAATTATTACGCTTTCTAATAATCATTGAGGATAATTTATTTTTAATAAATGTAGTAATTGGCGTCTCATATTATTTTAAGTTCACAAAGTCTTGTTTGACCACCCACGATGTCTTTTTACCCGACTACGCGACAACAAAGATAGCGTTATGTTTTTTACTCATATCCAGACAGGTATGTATGCAGGATTTTTTATAACCTCGAAACGCTTAAATTGATTTGGATCAATGAAGAGTTCATCGATTTGTCTAAACCGTGTCTGTTGTAACGGACCGGGCACACGCGAATGGAACGCTTAACGGCCCGTTTTTGTTGTCTGCTGATCGGCTGACTATTTACAAGAGCGGCGCCTCGCCAACTTAGGTCATCTAGGTATAAAACCTCTAAACATATCTATAGAGCCGCACAGTTTCATCTCCGATACGCCAACACGTATGCAGTGTAATATTGCAGGTTGCAGACCGTATTGCAGGAAATGCAGTAATGCGGTGCGATGCAGGATTTGATGCAGCATGCAGCTGCGCTTTTATAATTTCCGGATTCGTCCTTCAAAGAATGACAAATCAAACAGTTCGACTTTAGACCAATCTAATCGAGATAGGCATATTATTTTTCGATATCCCTATTCGGCAGCCCTAAATGACTACCGTCAGCGGTTGGCGGGTCTACCGTCATGAGAGCTGCCGATGTATATGTCACGTGGTCAGTCCTTTGAAGGAAGACCGAGTTTATACTACATACATGCATGCGTATTTCGGAAGTAAAACTTATGCGAGCTCATACCTTTATTTACGAAAAATTGTATATTCTATAAAAAACCCTCTATTAGGTACATTTCACTATACCATTACACCAAAAAGTGATGTTTCGTATGTATAAATAGTTACGGACAACCTCACTCTTAGTGTTTAATAGGACGATAAATATTTTGTTTTATACAAACGTACTTAGGCTAAGAATTGTTTTGTATTTTATCGAATATTGTGAGTGTATACTAAATAGTTTGATCAATTGTGTTTTATTACCCGGTAGGGATTAGTTGTTAGGAATTGTTAATTGTGTGATATTTATAAATCTTGCCTAATTTGTATATATATTGAGTTCTAATGGAATTTCTCGTATTGTTTATAGTATTTTATTTTGACTTGTTTTATCGTATATATTATGTATTTTATCGTATTTAATTGTAAATATGAATTTACTGTGATGTGCATATGAGTTGCATACGAAATTGTGTATTGACGGAGGGAAACAATCAGAGATCGAGAACCGCGGCTGTAATAAAGAAGTTTGATTATTTCAAAATGCTGTTTATCATTTTATTCACCGCACCGCAAGAAATCCGATCTCAGAAGCCTGTGAAGAAAAACTCGAAGTGCGGGCTTACGCGGCGATAGCTGAAATCGCCGTTACACAAATATTACGAGTTGGAAACTCGTCTATATAAACTATATGAATTGTAATAAGATAATTTATATGTTCACGTCGTATGCATATTGGGGTGTGCAGGAAATTTTTCGCCGTGAACACCTATAATCATTAGGCTAAATTACATTTTTATAAAATTAGAATAGTGACAAAAAAATAAAATAGTGTTAAAGACGAAAAAAAATACACATCATATTCAGTTACATATCATTGAATAATTATTACCAAATCAAATTTGCTGGACTATTTATAAATAAAGTTTGCTGGACTATTTTACAGTTGTAAGCTTTATTTAAGAATTATTTAAAAAAAAACCCGACTTTGCCACCCCTAATAACGGAAAACAATAACGGAATGTACAGAATTTAAAATTAGTAAATAAAAAAGGTAAAAATAAAGTATAAAAAACCTAACTACGTTTTTAATTTAAATACAGGATGTCTAAAAAATCATCTAATTAAGTGTAACAAATATTTGCAGACTGAGGCATCAGATTATGTTTCGCTGCTTGCTGCGACTCTTTCTATGTGCATGTATGCCTCCGACTGCAAATATTTGTCACATTTAATAGGATAAATTTTCAAATCATCTCGTTTCCATCTTTTTTTTTGATATTTTTAATTACAATTTTTTTTTACAATATTCAATATCCCCTTTTCCTACTATTGTGCAGAAATTAGAAATGCATTATGCATAGATTACTACAAAATGATTTTGTTATTCAAGATGGCGTACAGAGCCTTATTAGTTATTTTTAGTTTTTACATGCAATCTGTATGAAGTTCACCTCGTCACCCGGAACTCGATCGCCAGCTAAGTGGACTACTTGTTCAATATATTAAACAGCTCTTACGACGTGGGTTTCCGCTATTTACGTACTCAAACCTTTGTCACATTTTCTGGTTCCTACTATTTTTGGTACTTGATCGGTTATCAAATCCACGAAAGAACCAACTTTCTGTTGATGAACGATGATAAATTCTTCTTCGCTACAAGAAAAAGAAAAATCACTGCATCTAATCATCTCCGATTCGTCGGTCCCAAAAATGAAGTTGTATCATGCATTTAAAAAATTATTGTAGACATTCTTACTTATTATTTACAATAACGAACCCCAATGTTTATGTAATTCGTTGACACTCAGAAAACAGAGTATTGTATGCAATTTGACTAAAAATTACAGGCGCTCTAACATTGGAACTGTCACTAATTTTTCCCATTTGCCTCCCAACGTAAGACGTCTGCCGCACACCAACGGCGCTGTTTACTCGTAATTAAATAACGCGCTCGCGCAGGTCTGCAGCTTCGTTATTATTGCTTTAAGTGAGCTATTCTTAAACATATGTATATATATTAGTTTATACTGTGGTATTTCGAATACGGCCATAACGATTTACATGTAACTTTGTATTTTTGTAAAGTTTTGCTTTTAGTGTTTTCCGTGAAACAATTGAATTAAAAATAAAACTATAAATGGCTTTATTACATCATCGTGTCAAATTTTAAGACAATTGTATTAATGCTATGTTATTGCTTTTCAACAACAATAATAAAGCATAAATTAAATGGAAGACACTACGTAAACAAGATACGTATGTGAACTTTGCATCTCATGTAGTGAATGTATGATAAGCGTCGAAATATTTATACTTATTATTGAAAATGAACAGATTCAGCAACTTTTCCCATGGGAAGTCAACATGTTACCATGGCAAACTCGTCAAACGGCGAGCAAAGCTCGGTTGCCCGAGTACTTACTTTTTAAACGAAACATTTCTACAATAATTGAGAACCATATCTCCGCTGTACATTCAAAGTAAACAAGTAACAAATAAATATAAATAAATAACAGCCGGGTAGAAATCGAATTCGGTGCCACTTCAACGTAAGCATACATTGTGCCACTACGCCACAACAGTTTATATTTGCGAACATTTCCCGAATGCTTGTATGAGTATTAAGAAATATTTGGCCGAAGGAAAACCCATTACATTATGACCCGAATCTGGCTGGGCCATCAGCGGACCGTCAATCCTTCACGCAAAACGACCCCGCTTATATCGCCAATAAAACCTTCTGCAAGTTAAAGTATATTGGATTTAGGGGAAGGGATAGCGTTTTCAGAGAGGCTTTGAACCAATAAAAATGCTTCAATACTATTAAGAGTCAACAACTTTTCCCCGCAAAGTTATTACATAGTTGTGATACATCATTGTAATGGGTTTATATCACTCTCATATTACATTATTTCACCCAATTATTACTGGAAAATATTTAACAAATTTATCATTTCAAAGTACATACATACAAATTAATTTTATTATATTCAAGCAGATGTTATAGTTAGAGGTGGACAGGTCCATTGGTGAATAATTGCAACCAGGACAAAAACGTCTAAGCGTGATTTAAAAAAAAAGTTCATAGTTCTGTTTCCGTCTTAGTAGTACCAACGAGAAAATATCATAACATGATTGCAATTTTAAGAAAGAAAAATACAAAACTGATGGACGTTCATACAAATTTCAATATATCGAAGTTATTACAATCTTCTATTCGTACATGGTGCAGCCATCAAAAACGGTTTGCTTTCGACAAATTTCACGATTTCGAGTTGAAGCAATAGTGATTTCCCTAATGCAGACAAAGAGATATCATTACCTGTGCCTTACGTTTATCGTCACGCCTCGTTATGCCCCAGCGTCACGCCTCGAATTTCGCGAATCGGGACTCAGATATTTTCTTCGACGGTTCCGTAATGCCTTTTCGTTTATCAAAGGTTACGTTCCCTGTATAATTCTCATTTAAAACTTCTCATAAGTTAGGATTCGGTCTAAGCAGAAGAGTAAAGTACAACTTGAATTAATAAATTTACACTTTTAAGGTGACTTAAGCCTATATTCAGGTGACGAAATCCATTGGCTGAGATTTTTAAAAATGTGTTATACCAAGATATCATGAACCTATAGAGAATTTTTTTCAAGGATAAAGCGTTAGTTTCGACCACCGCCCTAAAAAATAATTCAAGGACATTTTCAAGTCTGTCCATACTTTGGCGTAAATTATTATCTATACTAATATTATAGATTCGAATGCGATAAGTCGGATTTGATTGGTTTTTACCGAATACTTTCAAAACAGCATCATTAACTAGCTAAAATTGAACCAATATGGGTAAAAACTTTTAAAAAAACTAGCTTCGCGTTTGACAGCGAATATCAAAATATAACATAATAATGTTCTAGATATTAAAAAGTATTTTGAAAAGGCATCTAGCTATTAACGACATATGTTTTAGCTATTAACACACAGGAGTTAGCAATATCTAATTAGAAAAATATATTCTCAACACTATTTTACAAAGCACAAATATATAGCTGACTTGTTGCGTATGCGCGCAGGATATATTTATAGACAACGAGAACGGAATCGGAACCGTTACTTGAGCCGAACGGGTGCAGTCTGGGTCAGAAACTTAATATATTGTAACAGTCACAATCAAATTTCAGCAATACAATATTTATCAAGGTACATATAGGGTGCTGTGAAACGTGTAAAACGTATTATATTATTCGATGTTGAAACTGGACGAGATGTCTAAATATTTCAAGAGATAGAATTCGTCGAACAAAGACGACAGTTCTGGTCGAAGGCGTTCGTTGTAGGAGGAATACTTGAATATTAATTTTTAGTTGTCTGGCTCAAGCCGCCTACTCGTTCGTCGTGTCGAGGGACATAAAAGTGTAGTCTACAAGAAGCTACAAGACGGAGCGTGTATCAAATTCAAGACTATCGCTGTGAAGGTGCCGTGCTGCGGCTGATTTGGATGCACCATTAAAGTGGGTGAAATACCGCAATATCGCCGAATGCGGGTGTGAGTAGCATTTTCCGCATGTGTTCCGTCCAGTGATTTAGAGCTCCGATAGCCCATCCTCCTCTTTGTCCCTCCCTCAGCCCGATTCTGCGTTTAAACATCCTGCTCCTCTCAGAGGCTATCAACGCATTGGCGACTCCTCCGCTGTCGCCGTTGTCCGTGGGCGACGGTGACCTACTCTCCGATAGCTTGTCTGCTCTTTTTCTCCTTAACTATGCTATAAGAAAAACGTTCCACATGCATTCTAATCCAAGTTTTATCATAAAGTAAAATAAAAAAGATTCATATTTTTTAGATCTAATTTTAAAAGTTTCGCAAATAAATATCCACCGAAAAAATTGTAAATATTTGTTTGAATAGCAAACAAACGCGCTCTTAAAAAGCATTTAAATGATTACAAAGAATCGTTTTTGGGTCAGTGCGTACGCACGTGTAATGAAATTTCTGATCAAATATTGACTTTAACATCAAACATTTGAAAATTAAACACAAAAACCGTTTTATTAATTAGGTTGTTAAGGTACAAAATTACCGTTAATGGACATTAATGGTAATTTTGCTATGTATTGTTTTATTTATAATCTCTAATTATTTTTAATTAGGTTATGGCAAGTGTCGTGTTTGGTTAATTTTAAGAACAATCCTTAATACCACCACCAGTGAACAAGTAAGTTATGAAAGGAGTCCTTATCAAGAATACCTTAAAAATAATCTATTTAATCCTATACATTTTATGGAGCAGATTAGTGATGGATTTATTGTTAAATTAACATACAAAGATTATCATTAAAATTTAATTTTATTATAATTGACGCCTTTTAATAAGCATCGTCTATAAAAAATTGTCAAGCGATGATTTACCATAAATTATTTATAAGTTCGACTCTTTGATTTTATACATCTGATACGACTTAGCAGATTTATTTCTTTCAAAATATAGAATTCCATATAAAGTTTCATAATTATTTATATAAAAGTGCATGTTATATTAAATGAAAAAGATATTTGCGTTGTTAAGAATTATACAACCTGCAGACACAGTCTTTCTGAAATGAAAAGAATTTGTGAAAGAATGTATGCCCTTGCACGCGCCTTCAATGCGATGCACGCAATCATACCGCAGTCATAATAATTTACATCATATCATGCCATGGTTTTTGTTTTATTTATCAACAATAGTAAATCAATTGATGAAAATAGAGATAATCTAATCAAATCATTGTTTTAAAAGTAATACGCTTTTGATATACTTGTGAAGATGGTAGAAGTTATTGATAACATTTGAGTTAAACCATACATTATCGTTGAGAGGCGGCGGCTCAGTGGTTGAAAGCGTCGCCTTCCGTCCAGAAGTTGCTAGTACCGTTCCTGAATCGGCTATCGAATCGCGCGTGAGTTTTTTACTTAATTCATAGGCTCTGTGCCTCAGAGAAAATGTTAAGCCTCCGGCCGCGGATTGTGGTCGCGTTGGTGACGACGCTCGTCAGCGGACTCCGACCTGTCCTTCGATGTGTAACGAAAAAATTGTGGGAGGCTATGCCGCAGTACCGAGGCAATTGAGATTTGGCGCAACAACACATAAATTATTTGGTTCAAGTGTCACGCTTGTCTATAAATTATATTTTATTTATCGATTAACTAAAAAAATATTCAAACGATTACCGATAAATATTTTTGTACGTAGAAGTTAAAATAAAAATAAAAAAGAAGTTAAAACGATTATAACATTAAAAACACAACTACGTAGTAGCTGTGTCAGACCAGTCTAGTTTGCCGTTCTCCGTTCTTGCTGCTTCTAGCGAGTGGATACATATTCGTTTAGTTGAATATATACTAGTGGATATATAATCGTTTGGTTGAATATATATTAGTGGATATATATACCTTTTTTTATAATAATACCTCTCCATTATATCTATTTGTATTATATCTCAAAGATGGTTTTTTGTCGGTATGAAATGTCTGCCTTAATTCATTATCAAAATTAATGTTTGATACACCATTTGGTACATCATTTTTCGCTCTAATAACGAAATATTAATTAATGAGGGCAGGATTGTTTGTACCAGAACCTGTTTTTCTACATAATAAGCGGCTTTTTGACGAGTCCGTATGTTTAAAGATATGTCTATTTATGTTGAAGATTCATACGCGCAAAAAGTAAACTAACACCACATCGTAACCTTCAACGTGAGGTTACGACGTGGAGCTTAATTAATTTTACAAATCTTGAAAAGGATTTGTAAAATAAAAAATTCGTCTATAATACTGTGCATAATTCTGTCTATAATATTAATTTTGTTACTGTTTTATAGATTATAATATTTAAAATTAATAAATATTTACATTTGCTTATTTCTTCTTTATTATATTACATAACTGACCACTATCGATCCGAAGTATTCTCACGGGTACACTTTAATGATAATTTTCGTTCCATTCTAAAATTTTTTATTAACATTTTTCTTAAACGTACCTTAAAAATAAAAACATCAATCCAAGAGTTAGGATATTCATTCACATCGATTAATACGGCAGAATGTCTTATTTATAACCATTTCTAACACGGCAGGATAATCACTTCACAGATGATAATTGCATTAACTTAAAATAATGGCATTCTTTACTTAGTGTGCTTAAGTTTTTTTGCGTATTCGCTTGACAACGTTAAAAATAAACGCTGCGCCCTCAAACCGTGACGCATCTCTTCTCCCTTCACTCTTAATCTTGTTTCGCGACCTAACTCATCGTGGCTGCCGTGTATTCACTAATAAAAAGTCTTGGAAAAATACTAGACAATCCTCGCTTATTCGTATTACAATTGCTTCTGTTTTAGGTTTTTTTTATATACAAGAATTAAGTGGTCAAATTAAAAAAGTCACAATAGTAACTTTTTCGCAATCCGCAACACGATTTGCGTGAGATTGGGTTCGGCTCTTCGCAGTTATTTTGAGTAAATTCCTAGAAGTAGCCGACTGAACACGTTCACTGCTTACATATCGCCCGCTAAGGAAGAAAGTCGTCTTCGAGAGGAAGCGACGAGAGCTTTTACTTGATTGGTTTGGCTAATAAAATGCTGGCTGTTATTGGTCAACAGCGTCACGGAGAAGTCGTCGAGTTTTATAAAATTATTTTGACTTCACGCTGTATACATTATTACTGTACTGCGATATATGGAAATTATGACAATTTATATTTTTGTAATAATAATTTTATTAACTAATATTATTTTTATGAAGCAAATTCGTTATTAACGGGTCTGCTATGTGGTCATACGGTTGCATAAAACACATTTTTCACGATGAAAATACATTAAAAGATATCTTAAAGTTAATGAAAGCTCTTTACGGACAATCCTAATGACAGTTTTCAGCGCACTGCAAATAAAAAGTCGATCTGAATAATATTAAGACATCCGACTTGTTAAATTCGAGATCTCCGAAAATTCGGAAATCCGAATACTAGGAACATCCTAGGAACGGTTTCGCGTTCCTAGGATGTTTCAGGTTTTGCACACACAATATGGCAACAAACTATAAATAAGGAATAGAAAATATGCAAGAGCCCGCTTACGTATCCGCACAGTAGGACCGAAGGCATGCACAGGTTTTTTATAGTTTTCCACGTTAAACGTTTTTCAAATTTTAACTACTACACACGTCTGTAGACAACGATACGTCCGACGTCTTTCTTACTCGAAGACATGAAAAAAAAAATGTGTAACATACTTTTTACCAAATATGTATGTACATATTTTAAAAAATAAAAATGTGTGTGTGAAATGAAAATAGTGTAAGAATAAAAATGGACTTTTTTAATCTATCAATCGTTAAAATACAAATTTGAAAAGTCGCATTTGTGTTGTGTGTTCGGAGCGATGTCTCGTAAATAAGCAACAGAAAGTATTTTATAGCTTCGACGGACAAAGCGACGAACGCACCAAAAGCGAGATTCCGTACGGCGCGGCGTGCGCGATCGCAAAAGCGTCATTTCGTGGACGGGCGCGAAGCGAACGATCCATGATAATAGCTCGCCATAAATATTAAATAAATACACAGTAAAAGCGGTCGTAACAAGTTTATTAAAGCTTTGCGGTGAAATTGGAGAGTTATTGGCTACAGAATGGTGGACAAGTTCGAGGGGAATGTATTTTTGTTCTATATTACCATTAAGGAAGTTTCCAGCGTCTACGCAAGCTTACATGAAAATAAACGCTCAGAACATATCTTACATAAAAAGATTATTTGCTGTATTATTATTACTACAACAAAGCAAATTCCAGAATGAAACCGCTGTTAATAATAGCGACAAATAATTTTCAGACGTCGTCTTCTAACCTGTAAGCTATATACACCTGCAGTTTCACAGACGTCAACCGTCTGGTGTTAACACTGTCTTAATACTGGCCGAGACATTTGTTCGGATTACTCTCGTCTCGGACTAAGGTGGTCTATGTTAAGAACTAGCTGTACCTGCAGCTTCGTACGCTTGACGATTTACCTTTATTAATTTTAAAACTATTCCTGCTTGCTTTACTATCGAGTGCGAAACACGTATTGGACTGTTTGAAAAAAAGGACTCTAAGGTTTAGATCACTAACATGTAGGGTTTGACCTTGCGCTTTGTTTATGGCCTTGGAATAAAGTAAGCAGACAGGAAAGTATAAAACTGTGTCTTCGTTAGGGAACGTTTTCCTCGCGACACTGTAGCGCAACACTGTGTGCACATGACGCTGCAACGACGTGGGACGGTCCCGCGACAGCGCATGTGTTGCATACTATGCCGCTGTGGTCCGTCGAAATGTGGCGCAACGTGGAATACGATGCGGCAGCCAGTTGTGCAGCGTTTGTTCTGTAGTTCAGATGTCTCTCTGTTTTGGTCGCGTAATACGTCAGTAGCTAATAGTAGTATGTATGTAAATAGTATGACCTACTTAGGTTTGTATAAGTGTATTATTTGGTTTACACATGAAGCATTTGGTTTCTTTAAAGTTAAGTGATTGCGGTTGCACTACCACTTTTCCTATAGGATTTATGGATTAAATAAATGTAAATTGATCGAGGCGACTCTTTCTGGCGATATGACTTTAGCGATAAACACGCCTGGCATCGTTTAGTGAACACAGCTTATAGAATGTTGTGATTTTGTTGTGACGTAAGGAACTTAGACGTTTTATGACGTTGTCGAACAATCGTGCCTTAATACAAAAAAGTTTAAAAGTACACGGTATATTTCTTGCGCAGTCGTGCTTTTGCCCCTTTCAAACACCATCACCTTAGTCTTATCGACATTTACTTTCATACCCCTTTTCTTAACAGAATCATTCATTTTATTTACCATCTCCTGCAGCCCGCACGCCGCCGACGCAAGGATTAGTTGGTCCTCAGCGTACAAGAGGTGTTTTACAGACAGCTCATCCATCCTAAGTCCACATTCATACTCTTTCAAATAATACATACAGCTATCTATCTATCATAAGTTTTTTTCAGATCTACGAAAATACAATTTTGGACGCTGGTGAAAAAATTTTCTGCGATGTTTTGCAGAGAAAAAAGTTGGTCTCTACACCCCATTCCTTTTCGAAATCCCGCTTGTACGTCTCAAATCTTGTTTTCAATCTCATTCACAACTCTTTCGATAATGATTTTTGCATACAGTTTACCAGCGGTGCTCAGGAGGTTTATAGAGCGGTAACTGGCGTAAACCTGCCGTGAGCCTTTCCCTTTACAGAGGGGTACAATGACTGCATTACATTTGTCTTTGGCTTTCCTAGCATTTGCTAAAGAGCTGGTACAGCAGGCTTGCCATTATACCACCACCACCCCTCTATATCTCTAATGAAACTCTATCATATCCGACAGCTTTTCCAACTTTCATAAGTTTTAGTGCTTTCATAATTTTATACATCGTAATTTTACTTCCATTCCCATCATCAATCATATATTTAGTTGCAGCACCATTGTCATCTGCAACTGTACCCTTTTATATTCTTCATACTCAAATATAATCAAACTTTAATTCTTAATCGATGGCCATTTGCATTCCATTCATATGCCATTATATTACAAAACAGCATGCAATTTTATTCAGTAACTGTGATTATTAGTTTTTAGTGTGTTACTACCAAAATTCCGTGAAGTGAAATATTACGCAATAAAACATTTATTCTTAAGTCAATAAAATTATTTGAAATGTTTATTTATTTTTAATAAAAAATAAATATATTAAATTTCAAACATATCACATCTATAAATTCGGTATCGATTTACGTAAATAAATGTTAGACTTGGTGACCCGTGCGAATACTTCGCATCGATAGTGGTCAGTTACGTAATATAATAAAGAAGAAATAGGTAAATGTAAATATTTATTAAATTTTAAATATTCTATTCTAAAAAACAGTAAAAAAATTAGTCTTCTATTAATATTATGTACCTTATTACACACAGTATTGTGGACGTATTTTTTTATATATTTATATATTTTTTTTATATTTTGATTTTTTATTGCGACAAAAAACAGCTTAGAGAAATAATATATAAAGATGCCAACAGATGGCTTTAAATAAGCCTTTTAAAAAGCTAATTTTAAAATATAAACATAAAAATAGCAATTGTTTAACGGAAATAAACTAAAACGTATCTAAACTTATTTTTCGTCATTAGAGGCATAAATAATTTTCAAAATGGCGCATCAAACATTAAGCTTGATATTTATCAAGGGAGATATTTCATGTCGACAAAACAGCACCTTAGAGAAGTAATATATAGTGATTAGGCAAAATGGTGCTGTTAGTCTGGCTCGTTGGCTTTTAATGAAAAGGCACTTATAAGCCGTCAGTTCTGGACGCTGTCACCTATTGGCGTCAGCGGGCATTGACAGCCCCTAACTACATCGGCTTAACGTGGAAGGTTTGTATTCTAAGCCTCTCCATTGGAAAAAAAAAGTAGGTGATACTCCTACTGAACTCTTATTAAACTACAATACTGAACCTTGAATTCTGAGCATTAAATACTGACACTTAATAACGAGAACACTGAATACTACAAAAAAACAAGCCTTATTTTAATATTATTGTTTTTGCCTCATATTATTCATATGAATATTTTCAGCAACTCTTTACAAGTACAAGTACGTAACTAAGATCGTTCGGGCGGCTTCAACGGGGCGGGCGGCTGGCACGTTCCTGATTCTTCGAAAGAAAGATAAAAATAATTTTTATTCTACATAAGGTGCCACACACTCTCTTCGAAAGATAAAATTTTTCTTTGTTTATTATTTCATGCTAACAACACTACGCCAGATGTGAATTTATATCAAATCTAGAGTTCCATCTCAATTTCGCCTTTGCCTTCAAGCTTTCACCTTCCAAAATTCAATACTACCAAATAAAACGGAAGTTGGGACAAGGTTCGGAATCAAGAGTGGAATCGAGATGAAAGTTAAAAACGCGACTAATGATGAGAACGAGGACGTCTGGATTGTAACAGGCAGCAGAACCGGTGTCGATTGTAGAAACGTAGGACTGGCAACGGAATCATGATTCAAAGAAACTCGGTAACGTCGACGACTTGACTTGTAAAAGACGAAGGAATTAACTCTATGTCAGTTTCATCATTTTATATAAAAAAAATTTTTTGTATGTGGTTTTCCCTGCTTTATTTGATGTAGAGAAAGAGAGAGAAATGAAACAGAAGAAGTTTTTATACCTGAAATAAAAAATAATTAAATATCTTCTTTCCAGTCGATGCTACAAATGAATTTAAGACGCATTAATTAAGAATCGAAAAGTTTTGGGGTCTGTTTAAAAAAAAGTAATTTCCTTTTTTTACTTATAATTTTTTTACTTATCTTTTTTTTGATACAAATTATAAGTAAATTATTATCTTCAAAAATAATTCTTAGAATTATTGTATTTAACGAGAAATATTTATAATGACGTTTTTAAATTTTTTCGAATTAGTAAAAAGTATAGGCAAATCTGTTCTCGTTTTTATAAATGTTAATTCTAGGAACAACAAAATTAATTAAATAACTGAAGACGGATAATGTTTCACCACTTATCGCATTTATACGAGGGTGTGTCATTACGCGGGTTTGCATGAAAATCTGTGCGTGCCACTAGATGCTTCACATTTAATTAATTCACATCAGCAAGGTATATTAACTTTATTAACACATAATAATAGTATATTACATTAATACTTTAAAAATGTTAGCACAATTTTAATATTATTATAACAAATCTTTTACGATTACACACATTAATTCCGAACTCACCTTCAATTTACATGTATATTTTGAAGTCATTTCTATTCCAATGAAATAGTTGTTTTGTGGTAAACCTATTTATTCAGCATATAACGAGGTATTCCAAGTGTCATTCGGTATAACACCTGAACAAATTCTTCGAGAAAATGAACAGTCTGTAGCAATTTGCTAAATTGTAACAACTCACTTATAACCAACCAAAGAGACGATAATATTCGTAGCAAGCTCAACAGCTTGCTTATATTTCTCAACGAGAAATATTATCACAAGTATCAACCCTGTGATATTTTCTGTGTGAACTGCAGTGCGGTTAACTCACAATTGACTAAGAAAACCAACCAAGGTTGCCGATACTTTGTTACTATAAAAATAATAATAATAATAAATTCGTCTTACGCCAGTGCTGTGTATAATGAAATTTAACTGCAGCAACACTGAATCCTGGCTCCGAAATTTATGGCTTCAAAATATGTTATCGAGTGTAATATATATTCGCCTCTGTACCCTTTCGGGCATATAATATATATTTGGCAGTTGGTGTGCGAGCTGTGAGCTATAAAATAAATAACGTATAAGCCTTTAAGGTTGAAATGAAATCATTTTGAAGTCCACCCGTTAACGCTATTGAGCAGAATAGACTATATAATCTAATAGATTTATAGAAGCGAGTTCTTTGACGTGTTGTGACATAAATCACGTGTCATGGTATAGGTTCGTGCCTCTGGTGAGCGTGATCGGTCGATACCGACTCCTTGTTGAGAAGAAAAGACTTCCACCCAGCAAAGGAAGAAATGTCAACTAACCGAAGACAGCTGAGTCGAAACGGTCGAGTAGAAACGTTCGAGAGAGCACTGTGTCAGGTTCGTTCAATCTTTTTCCAGGACATACCCTACCGAAATCCTTTTTTTTCTGATCGAGGACCGCAAACTTTAAACAAACGACCGTCGTTATCAGTGCGATAGCGGCGTCCGGAACTGGTGGCTTAACGTGTTCTCTGAGGCGACTGTGGTATAATTGGAGACTTGAACACTCATTGGTCAATCAGTCCGTGGTCAGATTCGAACACGGGCTCGAAGACAACTCCATTAACCAATGACCCTCCAGCGCTCTTCGGATCGCAGTCTAGATTCTAGAACAGGTCGAGACTGGCGTCATGCAATACATTAAAAGCCATGACGATGTCCCTCAATTTCTCTCCATGTAAAAACTACAACTAAAGATTCTACAAATCAAATCTAGGATTGCTTTTTGCATAAGATTTTTATGAGGGTCGTTGTACGTCTCGTTTTGGCTTTAACGAGTACAGTCGGGTGCACATTCAAAATCCGGCGGCTCTAATTACGATCGTGATAATGAAATCGTGATTACAAAACGCTAAAGCCGATCGTTAGAGGTCGTTCGAGGCGATGCTCTGAATGAGTTTCAGCTTTAATTGCTGAACGGTCCCATTCTTGCTTTCTAAAATGATCGATCTATATATCATCATAAGATAATACCGTATTTGGTTAAGATTTATGTTGTTTTACACAGTCGGATAAGATGCATCGCTAATGATTGTATATAAACGGCGTAATATTAAAATCACTAATCAAATCATTTTAAAGTTTCTATTATCCTCTATACATCTATATATATATATATATATGAATGAACACCTTTCTGTCTACTACTAAGCTTATAACTGAATATTCGGTTGTAGTTGAAGTCTTTTTTGGTTCCCCCGTTAATTTTTAATATATAAACAAATCGATTCCATTATAGATGGAAGAAGTGGCTACGGAAATTAAAATTAATGAAGTGCACTTATTTTTAAAATAACGAGCACGCTTACTACTCGCAGCCGACAAGCACTTAGCACTGCAGCCAGAATTTTTTTCTTATAGTTTCAAACATCTTATTTTATTTTGGAAAATCTTCGTATCTACTTGAAACTAATAATTGATAGTTTCAAATTACAATTTATCAAAAGAAATGTAATAATAATACAGAGGTTTAAATAAACATATCAATTAGAATCACATGAATAAATCATAAGAAAAATAATTTATTATCACTAATTTGTCGTTACTGTTTTAATAAATATTTGATGCATATAAAACATAATTTAACTACAGTAATAAACTATAACTAAATAAAGTTTCAGAGCTGCATTCAAAAGATTTTCATATAAGAAGTTTCAGAGCACCAAATAATTTTTATTTTCGTAGTCAGAGATCCTAGACTACAATCTTTGCGGACAAAAGGTTATCAGATTTTTTTAAAAACATCGCGAACGTTTTGTTTAAAGGAGTAAATATAATAAAATAAATAAAAGCTTACAGATCATTAGGTTTATATTTATAAATGCAATTGTATGTCTTTCTGTTCATCCGGACTAATCCCCGAAACAGCTGAACGGATTGTAGTCAAATTTGTAACCATGGCATATTTCTGAATAGGAAATAGGATACTTTTCGCATATATAAAAAAAGATGTATTAACAGAAGACAAGTCGCGGCAAAGCGCAAGAGGAGACCGACATAGGCATTAGGACCGATATCGATTAATTGAACAGAATCTAGATTGGGCTCAGTAGAAACGATTTAGAAACGATTGTTGCTAAATTCCGATTTATGTATATCCGAGCCGACCGATCCAACACGAACGATCAGCTTCGTTATAAGTATTACTGCATTCCGATTAATGCATCGCTGCACATCAAGTAGGGCAGATGCATGCTTGTCCGTAACAAACATATTTGTGTGTTGACGTCTGACGCAAAATCAGCATAATGCAATAATGACTCAATGCGGCTTCTCTAGCCGATGATTTCATGAAATTGATTTTGTGTTTCACAAAATGGTTTTTCCTTTACATTACATCATTGACTTGAACTGAAAAAAAAACCTTCATGAAAATACATAATCAAGGCAAAATATTTATGATTACAGTAAATATTTTATTCGTCACGGGAAAATTTTAGCGGCATTCAAGTGTATTTCAGTGATCAAAGCCCTTTTTATGATCTATTGAGAGTTTTCTTTTGTACAGTGTTACAGTATTTGCTTTTTACGAATTAGTTCGGCAACACTGAAAGTCATTAATGTTTTTAAAATAGAAAATTGTTTGCTTTCTTTATCTATCATAAATTGTTTTAGTATAATTGTTCAACTTGTTTGGCTTTTAACTTTTTATTTAGTTTGAACAATCATGATAAATTGACGATGGTAACAAACTAAAAATTTATTAAACATATATATATATATATATATATATATATATATATATATATATATATATATATATGCCTATTTCTAATTTGTTTTATGTCCATAATAATATAAATTAATAGTAAAGTAATCAAAAATAAGACTTTTATAAGTATAAGATTTAAATAAATATATAAATGTAAATTTAGCAAAGTAAATGATTATTTTAAATGAGATTACCCATTATAATTTTTCGGCTCTGTGGCTTGAAGAATTTGTAATTACCTAATAAATGGGCGTTTGAATTTATTATTAATACTTAATGCCGGTTACGGAGAGATTATAATTTGATATCATAAAATCTTTGGGGTTACGTAATAATTGACACACTTTCGTGAATTTATTTGATGTATGTTTGTGTATTCAAAATGTTGCAAAACATTTTGAGGTTATATTTTGAAACTGCGTTATTAGCCCAAGGCCGATAAGTCATGAGACCAAAAGAATTTAGGACAGATGAGACCCATTGCAAAAGGAAAAAAATATAAAAAAAGGAGAAAAATAAATTACTGTCCATTTGGGTTTGGGAAGTGTACGGGGGTGAACTTTTAAGGGTGAAAAACTACCGTTTTTCACCCTTAAAACTTCACTATTTTCCGGAAAACTAAAACTCCTATTGAAAAAAATAGAAATAGCAAAGTTGTAGGTAATTAAAAGATGTACAACATTTGTATTTATTATTTTTTCACATAACTTAAAAGTATCTGTGAAAAATTAAAATAACTGACTTATTGGTTTTTATTTTTATCTCCTCCAAAAAAAAAAATTTTTTTCATGAATTTTGGTGAAAACTTACCTTGTTATGTTCCAAATACACTCTAATTTTTTCCCATTATTTCGATATTACATCGCAAAAGTAATATTACTTTCAATTGAAAAATCTCGCGTCAAAACATTTGCTTTTTAAAAAACGTTCGTGCGCTTTTTTTTCGTTGAGTTGACATTTTCTGATGGTATACAAAGAAATATACATTACTATGGAAAATTTTCTCAAAAAATGAATAAACTGGATTTTGATTTTTTTTTAATCATCGTATAAATTTTCATCTATTTACTCAAACTATCTATTTACACTTTAAATACTCAAAAAACATGATTTCATGTTACATAGATAAAGCAAGAACTTGAAAATACGTGAAACATAGAGTTTGCTAAGAACATGCAAAAATAATTAGTTTTCTTAATATTAAAGATGGTATTTACTAAATCTTTATTACATTTATGGAATAGAAAATCTTAAAATATATAAATATATTTGTTAGGCGTTTCTATTGAAAAAAAAAATATGCTTAAAATTGTACGATTCAATTGAAATACTTCTGAAGTTATTCACTATAATATTTTGAAACACATTCATCACCTTATCTAGAATTTCAATCACTAATCCATTACTTTTTGGATTAGTGATTAAAATTCCAGATAAGGCAAGGCGAACCCCGTACTCTTTCCAATCTCTAATGGCCCGTAATTTATTTTTCCTCCTTTTTTTTTAATATTTCCTTCCTTTTGCAATGTGTCTCATCCTGTTCTAATTTTTTTCACTTTTTACCGTTTCCAATGGCTTCGCCCTTGACTATGTATTCAAAATATAATGAACACCAGCCGTCACCCGCCCGCTTCGTTTGGCGTAAATTTAAATTTAACAATTTTTTTATTACTCAAATAGGTCCGCGGTTTCGCGCCCGTAGATATAGAATAACTTTCTTAATGTTCTATATATCGACCGATTTTTCTGTCAATTTTGATATAGGTACAAATTTATATAATTTATTACATATTTTTCATTATCAGAAATTAAAATTTCTTTAAATAATATTTCGGATATAAATGAAGAAAATCTATATTACATAGTTTTAACATCGTAGTTTTAGATTTCCACGTTTTGTGTATATTCTTTGATTCATATTCGTTTTCGTATATAAATCAAAGATTGAGCGATATTTAAGTAGGTTTTTTATGGAATAATGTATTGCGCTTAACTGGTAACTCAAATCCATTTTCAACTATCCCAAAGCTTTTTGCTAACGTGAACCCAATTTAATATAGCGTTATTGAATATTCTTGTTGCGTGTACAAAGCTCGTAATCTATTTCATACACGATTTGATTACGCTCGATCCATCGACTCATGTACAGTGAGTTAGATTTGGAAATCATATGAAACGTGATTTCAAACAAATTTTGTTTTTAATATATAAACTTATTTAAAAAATAAATTAAGATGTCTCGTAAATAATGCCGGTTCTTAATATTCATTTTGCTATATACCCACACAAAAAGGAGGTCGTATTATTCAATGTATAAACTAACGTATTCTATGGTCTCTACCCAACGCTCACTGAGGTCCCTGAGACCTTGGTGAATCCATTCGTTGGGCTTAGATGTAAATAATTGCCGCAATGCATTTTCAACATTTCTTTTGGACTCACATTATTTTCTACGAAAAGATTTCGTCATGGATTTGAATAAATACTCGTCTGACGTTGCAAGGTCTAGACTAAATGCTCGATGTGGTAGGAGTTCAATACCACTGTGTTCTTCGATCTTATCCTATGTAATTTTAGCTGTACGTGGTCTAATATTATTATGTTGTAACATCACCCGTTTTCGGTTTACTAAACCTGGTTATTTCTGCGGCAAAACCTTGTACATTCATGTCAACTGTTCACTATATATTTTGTCAGTAACAGTTCGACTATTTGAAATTATTTCAAAGTATATTAAACCTTTCATAATTCCACTAGACACATAACAAGATTTTCGGCTCGAATGGATCTCTCTTCACGACAAGCGTCAGCGTCAAATCTCCAGCATTAAAAAGATTATACCAATTACGTACTGTTCGCTAATTGATTGTATCTTTTTCCTTAATATCACATATATTCCTTGCTGCTGCGGCTGCTTTTGACTTTTGTCTCCAATAATGTTCCAACAATACACGGATCTCATATTTATCGAAATCCATACGTTTTATTTTCAAAACGTCTCGCCTCGTTAATTAAAACAGGCAGTATCATAAAAAAAATAGCTGTATTTTTAAAGAACTAGAGACTTATCGTAACAATTTATGACATGTATAAAAGAAGCGGGTGAACTTCATTTACGCAACATTAGTTAACAATAAATAAAAATTAAATTCGCATTGTAAAATAACTAAATAACTTCATTTTAATGCTAATGATTAAAAGGGATTAAATTTGTTTTTTCTAAATATTTTTCTATCCTTTTTTTGCCTGAAAAATTGTAATATAAAATCTCTAAGTGCGTAGGAGTCGCTTTTTATGTACTCACACAGCCGGTGTTTAAGCTGGGAATCACTTGTCTTTCAAAAATCTTGCGCAACATTATAACAGCTTTTATATGCTATTAAAATTTTGCGCAACATTTTTCCTCGGCGCCGCGCCATGACGGGGCGTTAATAAAAACCGCTGCGCAGATAGCGCAGACAGCGGTCAATTTATTTATGGATTTACAGAATCGTAGCACAGACGTATGTGACAAAGTCAGTCTCTTAAAGCTTATACCGGAGCAGACGGGATTTAATCTCAGCGACTTTTATATCTTCACGCGCGGCGCACCTTTTGGGATACGCTGGTTTTCTTTAGGATTGTCCAGTCGTTGTAATTTCTTGTTAAAATGTAGAATGTAATAACTTTCCTCGTCGCCAACAGGATTTTGTCGATTTTTTATTAGTTTTTTGATGACTTTTTTTCTTCAATGCGACGATATAAACCACATATAGTATCAAATAGTTTGTTTTAATGACAAAAATTGACGTTTTTTGTTGTTATAACTTTTACAGCTCTAGAAATTTTGAACTTCTGTTTGGAAGAAAATGCACCAATATGCGAAAAACAAGCCATTAGAAAAAAAGATCTTAATTCCACATTGATACAGATATGCCTATTTATTAAAATATCGAATTGACTAAGTAGTCGCACTGTGATTTAATTTCGAATTAATTCTTGACATCCTTACAGACGTTAATTTATTACTCAAATACAACAAAACGCAACGTCGTTGCGGCATTTCTCGGGTTCTCTTAGCTCCGACTGTGAGCTCCCTTACGGTTATGGATTTTTTGTGTCTTCGAAAATTGAACAACTCACAAGAAGACCAATGTATACATACAAACATAAACACGGGATTCATTACACATGGGTCGGACGCACGCGTCAGTAACGAAAGACGGTGAAAAACGGGCAAATACAAAAACTCAGAACTACTGTCTACGGCGTCAAGTGCGATGGGAACGAAAGCTCCATCAATTGAAAAGGGTTCTGGTGGTTTTGTAGTGCGTTTTAATGATAGCGGAGTTATGCGAGAGTCGAATCTAAACTTACCGTTTCTCTGAAATCTCCTACACTCGCTAGTGTTTAACCATAACCAAAGTTTGAGTTTTTATAGAAAAAATTGTTTTAAAAATACAGATATCGACTTCACTAACCACTACACACGCGATATAGGTTTTACAACTTTATGTTTTGGTGCACTGTACCCACTATGTAATTTAACTCTTAAGACGTGCGAGGGTTTCGTAACTACGGAATAAGCGTTTTCTGATAATATACCGTTGTTAAGATATAATAGACTTTTCTTTTCTTTTAGGTCATTGATAAATAACGTAGCATGAGAAAAGAAAGGGTTCAGCGTTTACGAGGTCTGGGTTTAAACAGAGATTTAAAAGTTTTATGGAAATAAAGAAAAATAAATAACATCCTAAATGGTCTTTCAAAATGATATCAAATGATGAATGCTACGTTTTTTTCTTTTGAAATTTGCTTAAGGGACATCATTGACGTATATAAATTTCATCAAATAATATATTAAACAAATACTTCTCACTCACTTATAGTTCGATTTTGTAATTATAACCATAGTCATAATTAACTATTTAAATACACCGCGGTTTATTACTTCGTGACCTAAAATATCTCGAGATACATACATGGTGACTTCAAATTTTCATTAAATTCCAACAGATTCAACTAACCCGGTTTAAGATCTAACTATTACTTTTCCGTACAACCCAATATTAGGTCTCTCATTAACAAACCGTCAGAGGCATAGTGATTAAAATCCGGTTCAGTGGCGGGCAAAGAACGTGCCTTCCCGGCTTTGATGAACACGGCAATTATACTATCGAGTTAGAGATATCCTGATCAGTTTTCAACACATGAAGTGTTCATGTTGTGTCAGACGATAGTTTCGAGATCTCATAAGATCTAATCGCCCGCCCCCGTGTGATCACAAGAGCTGAAATCACATAACGCTTAGTATCACCTTCTGAGTTTTCAGCTAGAGTGAACAGTGATTTGTAGTTTTAATTTAAAAACTCTGTATAGATATGACACGATTTTTTTCGTTGAAACCTACAATATTATAATGGTATAACTGTTCTGTGGTGTGTTTGCATATTCAGTTTATAAAATTTCAAAGGCAGTAAATATCTAATCAAATGAGTTAAATAGCGTCAAGTAAGTTTCGCTAGTGCGCTGTCACACTAACATTTCCACTGAAAGCTACTTTTTAGAGATGGAATGTCATCTCAGATGTCAGCAGATAGACACACATTCCTTGAGCAGACCTTCAGTGTACTCTGGTTCCACTGATGCCGGTAATTCGTTGCAGTTTGCTTATTTAGTGTATTAGTAAGCTGTTACTTCCAAAAACGTGTACTAATGCTTATAATAATAACAATATTTATATTAATAACAACACTATCGTTGTTGTTATGTATAACTGAAGCGCAGTTTATTGTCCTCTAACTGTGCTATATACTAATTTATATTTTATAATCAACAAATTTCTCATTACCGATTTTGATCAAATAAAGCCTACTTGTTGTAACAAGTTATGTCCGAGTTAACTATGAGAACCACATGAAAATTCGGTAGGTAGTTTTGCAGATTAGCGTGTTCAAACAAACATACAGACACACAAACATCGATACGCTAATGGGTAATGACAGTTATGAAAACGATGTCGAAAACAAGTTGTCGAGTCGTCAACTGTGAGGTGAATCAACTCGAATAATTGTATGTGACGCGAGCAAAGTGTTAAATCGGCCGATTGAGACATAAGTACAGAATTTAATTTTCTATCTGCATTAGTAATAAATATATCAATGAAATTGAGAGCTTAAGGTAAAATTGGTCGCTTGTCTTAAGAGCGAGGTAGTGAGAATGACACAATTTGTTATAGCAATTAAATTTAGTTTTGTACAATTTCATATGTAATATAGATTTTCTTTGAAAAGGCTTTTAATGAGGGCTTAATATTAAATAGTATATATTATCTTTTATTTAATGTATAATAGCGAAGACATATAATATTTTTTTATCTTCTTAGTTATTAATTTATAATCTGAAACGGCTTTCACTGATGAAAAGTTCAGTAAATGCTAGAAAAAAGAAATCATAGCATCATTAGTTTATAGTTTCTGAAGAAAATATATAAATATTCTATTTTTAAAGCTCATAATTATATCGATTTTCATTCACGAACAGATTCTTCTCTGAATAAACTTATTCGAAATATTCTGTACCTCCAAATATATAAAAGAAGTAAAAAAAATGACAGAAATTCTTACAAAATTGACAAGGTTCATGCAATTTACGGTTATACAATTTGTCAGTTACGGTTATATAATTTATCATTTAGAGTTATATAAATTCTATGAAATTATTCGTGCACAAAAACACAACTCGTTCTTGTCCTTTTACATTTGTCTCGCGCTATTCAATGTCGATTATAAAATAATCAGTTCAAGTATAAACTTTTTCAGTTTTAATACTATTTCTCAATAAAATTTAAAGTTGTTGTTATGACTTGTGTGTATAATTGTCATTAACAAATTAATTTCTTAAAATGTCACTTGTTTGTAGCATCGAATAAATATCGTCATGTCGAGGTTTGTATTTGTGACCGTCATGCTTACTTAGCACGTTAGTACTTTCAGCACATGCTGTGCTAGTTTCAATTTAGAGCGGCATTTCGATTTACATATTTTAAAATGTTATAAACAGGCAATATTTGTTTGGTTGCATGTAAGAAGTAATGCAATATTGCTGAAGAGATATTAAAATGATTTTCACTAACAAAAGACAATACTATACTCGAATAATATAAGCTACATTTTATTTCGATTCTATTGTTTTCTTATTTCTATATTTGTTATTGTTTTATCACAAATGGTTCTGCAAGCTCAGCGTTCAAAGATCGCAAACGTACTACATTTTTGTAATACGTGCAGGCTGATGAGGCCATAAATAAATATACATACACAAACTTAACTATATAAATATTTCAGGAATATTTTCAATTACTTGAGTATGTGAACAAGGTCAGTCGAGGTCAGTCGATTAACGGGATCAACGCTAGGACAGAAACCTTAATTGTGATTGAAAGAGATATCTCTATCGAAACATCACTGAATACATAAGATAAAGTAATTCATTACCAGTACGCACGGGTCAAGCTGCGGGCGAAAGCTAGTTTTGTATATTAATATGGCTTTGTATCTACTACAAAATTACAAATTATATATACATTTTCAACGTATGAAATTTTCACTAATTTCGTAGAGGAATATTTCGAATTCTATAAATTTATCTATAAAAATGTCTACGCTAAACCAATATCAGGGTAATCTTATTATTTTCTTTAATAACCTTTGTCACATTTTTATCACACACCTGTCGAGTTTCGACCGCCTTAGTAGAGAATCATTTTCAAGGAAAATGCGGATTCTTTCTGGTATCGTGAAATCTAAATCTGAATAAATGACGGAGTTATCATAAAGTATGTATGGATAAGGACTACATGATACTAAAAAAAATGGAAGTATTTGTTAACTTTTTGAGAAAATCTCAAAAATCCGCTGTAAATTCGTAATATTAGAGGGTTTCTAAGAGGGCACTCTTAAGCGTATCTAAATATTTCTTTTTTTTAAGTTTCTTATTTGTACATTGAAGATGGACTCAATATCTAAATTATTCTTATTAATTTCGTAACAACAATGAAAATGTTTGTATTTTTTTTTAAGTCGGGTATTTCATAACTTAGGTCGCATATGAACGGGATGACTTGTAATGTTTTATAATGACCAAAAACGATATGTACTTTTTGTTATTGAGTTCACTTTCAGGGTGGCGCAGAGCGCGTGATCTGGGACTTTAATCCGCCCACGCCGGCCCATCGCGGGTCGGAGTCCGCTGACGCGTATCGTCGCCAATTTGGTGACTACGACTGGGGCTGGTCGTACTCTATCAGAAGCGGACCGAGTGTATTTTTTAGTTTCATACTAGTTAAAAACATATTGGTCAATTCGCCCGTCGTTAGATTCGAACCCGTTACCATCTCGATTGGAGGTTGACACTCTTAACTACTGAACCGCCGATGCGGGTGCAATTTATCTATTCATTCAAAATGCATTTCATCCTTCAATGCCATTGTATTATATCCGATCCTTCTAACTTGAGACCGATATCATTACTATTGAAAGCCAGTAAAATGTGTAAGTAGCTTATTTTAAATCAATAATTGCGGTATTTTTATACTAATAATTTCATGAACGTTAAACAATTTGGATTTACAAATGGTTGCCCAACAACTAAAGCCGTTATTGAGTTTATTTAACAGATTTTTGATGCCTCGAAGAATTCACGGAATGTAGCTGGTGTTTTCTGTGATTCTTTTAAGGCATTTGACTGCGTTCATCAGGAGATACTGATCATCACTATGGTGTCACGGGTTAATCACTTAGACTTCTAGAGTCTTATTGAATAGCATTCAAAGAGTTGATGTTAATGATCAGAGCTCGTCGGGATCTGCAGTCAATGTGGGTGTGCCACAGAGATCAGTTCTTGGACCATTTCTATGCCTAGTTAAGTTCACATTAGCGATCTACCACATCTTGTAAAATATGGGCATGGGATTGTACTGTTTGCTGATGCTACTTCTAAGTTTTTTAAGATTAATAGGAAACAACCAGCTTTTGATGAATTATTCAGTACCATCTCTGAAATAGTTGAGAAGTTTAGTATTAATATTCTTCTTCTCAATGAGAGGAAAACAAAACTTTTGCTAAACTGATGCTAATGATAACTTAATGCTAAACTGATCAACGCAAACATAATGGTCAGTAACGACATACTGGATATTGAAGATGCAATCCTATTTCATGATATCATTTTAGATGCTAAAGAATTTTTATCATATGCAGTGAAAAAAAAATCGGATTTCGTGCTGTTTATGATTGGACACTAACGCCATCTTTCAGAGTAAAAATTAAGGAAATTAATACTTATCTTTAGCATCACAATATATATATACGAAAACCTGGTATATATTAAGAGAAATAGAGAATCGTTATAAAGTGTAAGCGACATCCATAATATTAACACTAAACAAAATAATAATCTTCCTGCTCACAAAACCCGATTAAGCAAAGTTAGCAAATTATTTAAGGAGAAATGTGTGTGGTTTATAATAAGATCCCAGCTTAAATTCAAAACTTGCTATCTTATGAATTTAAATTTTTCATTAAACGTGTCTAATTATGTATTGTAATAAAAAAAACCAATGGGATTGAACTGCTCAGTTGTCAGGTTGTTTCATGTTATTTCTAAGTGTTGTATTAAATTATTAATTACTCAATATTTTGTATTTATGAGTAAAAAAGAGCAATCTCTAAGTTTTTTGCCCATTCTTCTCAAGATGAATCAGCATTTGTAATGGGTGGTAATGTTAATGTCGATAACCATCGTTAATGTCGCACTTTAAGTGTAATTTCTATTATCTACGAAATAAAGTTATTTTTTATTTGATTTGATTCGATTTGAATTAATTATAGAAGAACACATTAATGTAAAGATGTTTTAGGATAAGTGTTCCAATGTGATTTTTCGCATTTTGTCACCATAAAGGGTTTTCTAAACATCTTTTCGAAATTTACGGATGCCTGATAACGCTTTCCATTCATTATATTTTTCGTTATTTTATTGCGTAGTCATATGTATTTTATTCAATGATACTTGGGAAAAGCTCTGACTTAGCTTAATTTATACAAGATACTTAAAAGCTCATAAACCGATTCATAGTGTAAGTCACTTGAAAAAAGCTTTTCGAGATATTTCTGTCGAATGTACAATTCCGGCATTTATTTTTTGATACATCTCACAGTTTAAACTATTCATACTTGTTTATTGTTGTAATTATTTAAAAATGAATTATACCTAATTCCATATCAAGCAAGAAGGCGTTAATTAGAGAAATAAAATAATTCTATAGAGTTATGCTAAAATGGAGTTATTTTGTTATTGACCAAGACAGTTATTTTCACTCGACATATTAATAGTTCAATTACCAGAGAGATGTGATATCGAAATAACTTATTTATTCAATTTGAGGTTGGTGCAATTTTGAATATAATTATTTTTTAATATTTATTGCAATATATGGAATATGAATTTGACTTTATCGTGAAGTATGATACATTATTTTGTATTGAAGCAATATCCATGATCCTGAATGGAATACGGTAGAGTGCAGGAATGAAAGTGACATGCACCGCGAGATATTTCATGAATATTTCTAGTTTAAAATTTTAGAGTAATATGAGTTCATAGGTATAACATTGTCTTATGTCTGATCTAGGATATATTGAATATTTTCCAATTTCATGTGTCCTTCTTCACTTGTCACGTAAATCACTTCGCCGCCAATAAGACGAGCCTTGAGTTCGCGTAGGCAAAGCTGGGATCGGCTCTGATATCAAATAACGCCTAGAGAACCAATATTACAAAAAAAAATACTCTATAAATCCAATATAAAACGGGGTCCGTCTGCCCTGAATCTCGAATGACTTATTTCACCCTTTTTGCCAAATCGAGAGGTAAAGGTCAAATTCTTAAGCGATGGCCTTTTACATTGATCTGTAGCGAGAACAATTTTATAACAAATTATAAACTATTCCTTATTTTAAAAAATATATAAAAACGTTGGACGGAGTCCATGGTATGGAAGTCGATATAAGTGTGCGGTTAAAACCATGAAGTGTAAGGAACATAGCCACAATCGATGATAAACAGAATATTCGCAATCAGGTCGGGAGAGCGTCGACCACCGACACGATAAATTGCTAAATGATCACCATCCGCTGTAAGAGCTCCTTTATAAGACCGATGCGGTCTAAAGACGAATATCGGCCTTTTGAGTGGTCGATGCGACGACGTGCGTTTGCTCTCAGTTGCGTGACGCCATGTGCTTCTTCTAGAATAAGAATCTAATCACGCCATCTGTAGGCCGATAGCGACCGAGATCTGTTAGACGGAAAGCGTTAAAAAATCTAGTAAATCGTGAGCAGTAATATCATGATTCAACTAGTAGAATCAGTTATTATATTAATCTTAATTTTTATAGTATTAAAAATTTCATACTACAAGTGGATTTATATACCTTTACAATCAAAACATGGACGATTAAATCTTATTCGGTGTGTTTCGAGTTTGCCGTAGGATATGATTAATAACGAGTTATTGGAAAAGTTGCTTATGTTCGGTTCCAAAAATAAGTATTTAGATCATTGTTACGAGTACATAGATATTTTACCTATTTTTATTGTCACCTGCAGTTTATATTATGTAGAGCTATTTAAGACACGTTTAAAGTTTTTAATGTCCCTCAATCAAAATTAAAAATTTCACGTAAAACTGGGAAGGTACCGATTTCAGTCCGATTTTGTAAAATTGAGTTTTCACCAAATCTGTAGGTTTTAGCGTCTTAGAAATCTATTTCGATCATTGAGTATCTGTGTGTGTGTATGCGCGCACGCGTCCGTGCATGTGTGCGTGAGTAATAGCACTCATGATAATCAAACGTTCCACATTTTACAATAATAGTGTTTCTGTAATTATTGTTCGACACTTGTGCTAAGGAACTTCGTTTTTAGTGATCCGCGTATCCGATGAGAAATTGAAATCTAAATTGTAAAATCACTTTCATGTTTATCTGTCTATCTGTCAGACCGTCTGTGGTAGCCTATTGTCGTAGCTCTATGTCATAGTTGGATGACCAAATCACAGACTTGTAGCTTGATTGAACTACTTCTAAAATAAAAATTATAAAATTAGCAAATAAAACTTTGTTAAATGCCTCATGTGAGTTATCAAACAACAAGCTTATTATAAATACAACTACATACGCTACGGATATAATGAATTTGTTTAAAAAACATTAAAGAGAACGTGAGGATATCGAACATTGCCTCGTTTATTTTTGAAACTATTAAACTTGAAAAATTACAATAATACGAAATTTAGGGCCTCTCTCGTCGCCTACAGAGATCTTAAATGAAAAACAACAGTCTTTGTATTCTTGTAGGGCGAGAAAAATATTATGAGAAATTGTTTGTAAGATTTGTTGTTTAATTTAACCGAGATAGAAAACTTTTTCCGGATCCTCGTCGTATCCTGATGGGCATATCGAATCAAATTACGATTCCTCATTACGATAATGAGGAAAGTATTGGTTTGTTTGTACCGTGAAACGGCTCCAACTATCTGTTTTGGATACGATTTTCGATACGGCTGTAATTCTATCTTGTTTTATCGAAACTCCTCCTATAACCTTTGGAAGTCAAACTTCCGTAGTGCTGGTTTGGGAGAAAATTTAGTACGGTATTAAAAGAAGTCACACTTTTCCGTCACGGCCGCAGACGGATACGAATGATGTGTACGTGGCACACGAATATACCCAAACTGGTAGATACGCAGTTTGGAGTCAACGCTACAGGAGAGTCTGTAGAAATAAATAACAATTTGAAGTTGTAATAAAATAAAAACATATTTAAAGTAGATAAGTTTCACTGCGTTTTGCTCCTTACTTTTATTTCAAATTTAGAGGCTGAGGCCTTAAGCCAGGGTTCGCCGTCCTCATGCGACCGCGGTCACCAGTGACATTATAGCATCCGGAACCGGGAAGGCACAGAACGTATGGTAAAATGTATTTTAAATGAATGTTTATAATAAATGAATGAATGCTTATAAAAAAATGGCATGTTAAATAACCTGATTATAAATTAGGGTTGTAATTGTTTATTTTTTAACTTGTAATTTTTACCACTAATCATATTATCTTTACACCCAACTTGGTCTTCAGGCCTGCACTTTTTTGTCATATACCGAACCTAAATGTATCATGCGGGTGCTAAGGCACTATCATCTTTTAAATATTCAATAACGAAATAGCAGCTCTTTTTAACCGACTTCAAGAAAAAGAAATAGATTCTCAATTCGGTTGTTTTTTTTTGTATATTTGCCATCTCAGAACTTTGTCATTCATTAATCTATATGGAAAATCTTTTTTGTTTGAAAGGATTCATAATTGATTCTATTTTTTTTCAAAATCCATTTCTGATGCTGACATCTATGAAAAATTGAAGGCAATCCTAAAATAATACACATATTAATATTTTGTTACACATATAGTGACTGTTTTCAACTACAAGTCAAGCATTTTCATTTAGAAATCATCATTCAGTGACGCGAAACTGATGAAGAACAAGAAGACGGCGATCGGAACTTCTTGATGGATTTGACTAGTGGTAATAAGACATCTTGATTTAGACAGTCAATTATGAACACAGCAAATTTAAATTAATTACTCTAACGAAAACTGTACCATGGGACTAATCTGCCGTTGCAATCAGAGGCAGGTATCGGAACTCCACAATAAAACAGAGTATCCTTGCCGTGTTTGGACTTAATGGAATCACTATGAGATGCACGTTAACTATAAATTATTTTTTACCGGCTTCAAAAAAAACGAGGAGGATTTATGTCCGTCTGAATTGTTTTACGCACGTTGAGCTGCATAATGTTGTCAGTTTAAGACCGATTTCAAAAAAATTTCTTCCGCTCGAAAGAGTGTACTCCCGTAGTGGTCTCACAACCGTCGAATAAGTGTATGCTGCGTATGCGGCATGGCTCTACCACAACAAGATCGATCAATCTCATCTATAAAAACGCGTAACATAGTAAAACAGTTGGAAACTGGTATGCAACTGTCGTTCAAAAACATATTTCGATTGCCAATTTGAGACTTCAAGAGTTCGACATCTCCCTTGGACGAGGCTGGTCTCTCAAATCGAAAACGGCAAATGGCGTCCAATAATAATTTATATTCGCGGTCGGCGACATGAATCATTAATGAATCATCTCTGTGGGGACGCGGAGCTGACGGACGGACGGACGCCGCGACTTCTCGACACGCCTTTTGCATAAAATCTCCAAGTTCGCGACGTTTTTGAAGTCGATTCGAGTGACTGTTTGTTTCTTTAGGGTTCCGTAGGCAAACGCGCAAAAAAAAAAAATTTCGTACATTCGTTCCGGCCGTCTATGGATCCGCAAGAGGGCATATACAGTTTTCTACTATTATTTGTAGTAGTAGTATGTACTGTTATTAGTAATAGTAGGTTATGACTTTGTAGTGTCTGTTTACTACGAGGAATGAAGAAATAACGGCAGGGTTTGTTTTTGAAAATGTTGAAATTGTATAGTTATGCACCTGTACAGGTAGTCATATGTCAATGATTATACCACTATGTGACAAATACAAATATATATGTAGATATATATATATATATATATTTCACTTTCAGGTGAAAATGATGAATTAAAAATTTTTTTCCGCACACTTCAGTTTGTGGTGACATTAGACAGGTATCTCAAAGTACATTAAAATTTATTAAATGCATTTTCCTCTGAAATGCATATTTTTCGGTTTATTGGTTCTTAAATTCGTTAATTTATATGTATCTTCTAACTTTCGAACCGTACGGTTTAACATTCTGAAAAATGTTGAGCCTTATAATTAAATTGAAAAAAGTAATAAAATACTTTGGCAAAATCTGCCAACGAGCTTGTTTAAATATTGACAATTTTCGTTTGTCGATAGACAACAATCAAATCATAGGTCCATAACATTTACACGCATAAAGACTTTAAGCAATAGTCACCCATCACTTAAACATATACTTACGTCCGTACTTTTTAATATTAAATTTTTCTAACTCTCAACGAATGATTTGAAACCAGTTTCGTTAAAACTCAATGCGATTGAAGATTTCACGCCATTTTAGTCGTCAATACAGAACCCTACACGAGTTAGACCCACCTTCGCGTTTTTCTACATTTCCATTTACATACTGAGTGGCGTTCAGTGCTAGTCTTACGAGATTTATTGAACTTATTTGGAACTTTAACGATTAAGTAGTTTTAGAATTATTTTTCGTAAATATTTCGTCTAACATTTAAGTAATACCCGAAGTCTACGACATCGATTAAGATACAACATTAAATATCTGACTATGCTTTAGCTCTTGGTAATGTCATAAAATTGCTCTAAACGTAAACGACTTATATCCCGTACTTATCCATCTTAGTCAATCACTTTAATGATGTAAACAATGATCACGTATATGATTATGTAAATGATGTAGATATAGTTTTTTGGTTCTTAAACCATCAACATTTAATCTCCCAGAATCTATGCAAAAATAATATCTTTTTCGAGTTTTTAGAACGTTGCAGTTTCTCTAAACGGAATCCCTGAAAAGCCAATAAGAGCTAGGCGATTATACAAGAACAAAAATTAGCTATTGTCTCTGTATTTGGATTGGCACCGCTCGCGCCTTCGCCTTTTGTGCAGTCCAAGGTGAGCTCTCATTTCGAACCGAATCGATCGACCTAAGAAAACAACTTACAAAGTTCATGGGAAATTTTGTCCACGAGACGGCGCAATTAATATTTATGAGGCGTATTCGGCATTCTTGTATTTCGTGTTACGTCGCGTTCGTTTAGTTTCCTTTTTTTTTTTATTATTTTCTTGTTCAAAGGTAAAAAGGTCGAGGGAAATTTTAATATAAATTGAATATTTCGCACATTTGGAATCATAAATCAAGCTCGTGCGACCACGCGAATTTGCGCCGAAAAACGTGTCCCTCGCGTGTGACGGTCACCGAATTTATAACAACCCGATAGAATGTGACACGTGAACGCCGCGGCGGGGCAAAGCGACATAGCTATCGGCGCTCAAAATACCTCGATTTTGTTTTCCTCTCAAAGACAAAGTGCGCGGGCAAACGAGCTTTGCTCGGCGTCTTCCAAGTTTGCCGCGAGGAGGTGTTATCTCTTCACGAGGCAGATTGTTTCTGTTCATTTCCAACAATAAATACTTATGTTCGTGTCATCTGTAATGTTTATCATGTAGTGTAATCTGTTAACCAATAACATAGCAACAGTGTGATCACCTGAAAATGCCACTAACGGGGTTAAATAAAGTGTTTAATATTATGTTTTCTTTTTTTTTCCAAATAAAACATTTATATAGGTTAACTCGTGAAGCACACCTTTATAAAACAAAAGTTTCCATCATCGAAACAACCAGAGACGTTTACGAAATAACCATATACAAACGTATACATGCGCACGATCTCGCCTATGAAAAATATCACTGAGCATAATTTCGGACGTTTACAACGTTGCCAATTCGAGTTTTCTCGATTTCGAACCCTAAGCGGGTGCGTCAGCGTCGACGACTGCCATTGGACGAAAATTCTGTATCTTCGACCACAGGCCGGTCGTTGATTTACTCGGGACCTTTCACCATAGAAATCCGGAGGAATTAATTATATTCAAGAAATAACGGTAATTAGGAACAGTCAAACGGTATCGGGTCAGGTGACAGATAACGGTACATAATGACATGTAAATTAATTTGAAGCCGGAATTTTATATTATTTTATAGTTTTGTGCGTGAAAATAAATAATGAATATGAACGGTAACTTAATCTATACCACTATATAAATCTATTGGTTCTGTCTGTACATTTGTTTTTTTTTACCTGATTTTGTGATAAATAATCGTTTTATGATGCAGTGATTCATAATATATTATTTTTTTCATTTTTGTCTGTATGTCTGTTTGTCTGTCTGTCGGTCTGTCTGTCTGTCTGCCTGTATGTCTTCATATAACTCAAGAATAGCTTGACTAATCTTGATGAAAATTGATACACACCAAGAACACGTAATGGCACAAATGTTAGGTTATAATTAAGATCGGTTAACCTTATGGTATCTTATATGTCTTCTTATAACTCGAGAACGGTTTGAACAATCTTGATGAAAATTAGTACACACCGAGAACGTGTGATAGCGCAAATATTAAATTAAATATTAGATCGGTTAACCCTACGCTATTTTATTAAAATGAATGTATGATTACATGAATGATTGCATCATCCATGTACAATAGCTTCCACGGTGGTATTATCCACATCTCTGGTTATGTAGACTATTTATTTACTCCCTACTACGGATTTGATATTTTAAATAATGACGACTATAACATTTTATTTTGGTCCGCAATGAAGATAAAGTATTGGGCACGTTTATTAAACTTGGATAAGTAAGTTATACAACTAACCTCTCTTAAAAATCAAGTAAATTAAATTCAATATATTCATGTTTATTATTAATTTTTGACTAGATCTACATTATTCCGCACGCAATGTGTTTTTATGGAAAGTATGTGGAGTTGGATGATATTTTGCCTTTTGATTTTCATGTGTTCAATTTGTTCAGTATTAAGAGATTCAACGTCGAAGAGGAAAATGAGATAACTTAAATCTTTTTGATTATCCGTATTCTATTAAATTTCTTTTATTACAATATTCATTATTATTGTTTAAGTCTTCCATCTTTAATCTATGAAAACAATTAATTGAATATTTAAGCTCCAATATTAAAATATATTTATTGGTATTTATTGTTATCTATTATTATTTATTAAAATTAAGAATGATCAACGAAGCGAACAGGTAACAGCTATATTTATTACTTTTAACTTTTAATCAATAGCCCCTGCAAGTCTGAAACATTGCGAATTTTTTTTTTTGTGATTCCGAGCGGAATTGAAAATAAATTTTATGAAATTTCACCCACTGAGGGCAGTGCTGGGGCGTTAGATATTAAAAAAAAAACAATTTAAAATGTTTAATATATAGCTCCTGCAGGTTTAAAACTTGACAAAAAAATATTTCTTGGCATGTCGAAATTTATAGCCACATAGGGGATTGAGGGGTTGGTATGATAATTTTAAAAAACTAGCTTTCCCCCGCCCGCTTCGCGTGGCGTAAAATATACGCGTAAGACGAGTCTAAAATTTTGTTATTTAGCTATTATTTTTATTATGAACGTCGATTTTTTTTTTATGAAAGACGATTTCTGCAGGTTTGAAATTTGGCAAGAAATTATAGTCCGAGCTATAATTAATATTTTTTAAATACTATTATACATCGAGAATAAGACCATGATCCGGAGCAGAACTGACCGCTAATTTGGCCTATATAAAAGATGAAGGAATTCATTATAAATTTTGTTCACGGTAGCAATAGCGTGGGGACATTTGAATAATAAAAAATAGCATAATTTAAATTTACGCCCAGGGAAGCGAGCCGATGACCGCTAGTAACCTATAAGACTATTTCTACAGCTCAAAAAGTAAAATAGTAAACTACCTCATTAATGAATATTCAATCAGAACATAAGGTAGTTAATTTTTTTTGTATATTGTACTGTACTCAAACCTTTTTTTATTTGAGTAAAATGTAGTGAAAGCGTTTCTTTGATAGCAATAGAAATACCTAAATAGTGACTGTTGTAAGTTACTAATCAAACAGAGAAGACATTAATATTCATCGATTAGTATTCAGTCATTGTTTGCTAGCGCTGTATAGAATAACGTTAGCCTTCGTTCCTAGTAATGGCTTACTGTTTATTAACCGATTTTAATCTGATTTCACTTTTAGTCACCGTGCCAAGTTAACCATATAATACGTCAACAAATGTTTCTAAATATCAGTAAAATATGCCATATTTGTTTTAACGATGGAGTAAAACATGACGAAACTGACAGAGGTTAGGATGGCAGAGGTTAACCATAAAACTCTTCGATAGCATACGAATCTCCTACACATTTATTATGTCCGAAGCGAAGAATCACTATGTCCTAATAGCTTATTAAAAGAGACTACTAGCAGTAGAATTTTATAGGGCTAAGAAGGAAGCGAAGGGTGCAAAGACAGAAGTAATAATGGGTGTACTTACAATAGTGATGAACATGTTCGAATTTAATATTATATTGTGTGTGGTGTTAATTCGAGGAAATCCATAATCAGACGTTTTGATCCACCACATAATCGATGCGATTGCTGCATTTTCCTGAAGATGTGCCTTGTTGGCATGAAACGTACGTAGAATTCAAAATATCATGATTAGCGGACTAAGATAAATAAACACTGAACACTGGCTTAAGTGTTCGATATCTCTCAATCCTCTGGAATGATTATTCAATTCTTTGTATGGGGATTGGTAACGGAAGAACAGATACGAGGGTCAGTGGTGGGTTGCATGCTGCATTTTAATAATGGATGTTGCATGCGAGCACCGACTTTAGTAAACAACTACCTCTTATTATGTGCAAATGCAAAGACCGTTAACTACATGTACATGTTATTAGTTTTTATTAATTAATTTATATGACGACCATAGATGTACAACAACAAATTTTATCATTCACTAAAGCATATTTTAAAATTTTTGAAAGCATGAAAAGTATCTTATGCCCATTCTCAAATCTACCTTTTTAACAAGTTTCATGGTAACTAATTCAGTCACTGAACGAAAAAATCTACCGACTAGAAAGAGAATGAGTTTTTCTAATGGATAATACTGACATGAATATTAATTTTGCCATCAATACTAGTCTCAACCATTTTCCGCCCGCTGCGCTGCCCATAAGTTATAATTTACTACCGATATTTTATTTCACTTGTTGAAATTGCTTACGGCACACAATTATCATTTTTATAGTATTGATACAAAATTGTTATTTATTTAAGTATCCTAAGCCCTGTTCCAGGAAAAATCTATCTCTGTCCAAAATTTTAGTATTTATATAATTATCTCTGACACAAAAACAAATTTTGATGTCACCTATCCGCTTTATTGGGTGTCAAAGAATAAGAGATGAAATAAAAAAAAATTATAAAGGACATATAGAATTCAAAGAATTAATAACGTAACCATCGTTAAAGGATTTCCCGTCGTATTTGACGGGAAATCGTAAACAGTTCCATACTAGTACTTTTAATGGTTTATTTCTCTATCTATCTGCCTGGGGCTTAACTCTGAAACTGTTAGTATTAATTGTAATATGGCATGGATAAGCACATTTATCACACCGACAAAGTCATAAAATAAAATTTCGTATAAAACATTCTTTAGGGAACTCCTCCAACTCGTATTTAGAGTTGCGATGATTTTTTTTTTCATCAATCTCAAGGGCATTGAATAGGACGATTATTATTTTCACATACAAAAATATTGAGGGTATGCAGGAATATTTTCGAGAAATATTAAGATTTAAAGTGCTAACTTTTGATGAAGAAATGGAGTCATAGGACCCTCCTCTGGGTGGTTTTGCGTATATAAAATAATCGCGTAAAGTAGGCTTTACAAGCGGACGATTACCAGTCGAACGACTTATGGAATGTATTAGGAGAAATAAAAGGCAAAATTTCATACGAATGCCATTGAAAATTACTTACATGGAGTTGTTAGCTCTTAGGGGATTAAGTCAATTAATATGTTCGCAGCATCGAACGAAGAGCTTCCTTCAACTCCACTTACATTGACGGACATCAAACAAATCTGTGATGAGACTACAATAAAAAATAATGTTCATAAAACACGAACGATAACAGTCATATAAATAAAGTCTATATACGGACTTCATTATATGAGGTCCACATAGAAATATGCAGATTGATACGAAGGCGGCTGTATTAAGTTAAGGCGTCACCTCTTACCCCTTCCCTAATAACTCCTCGGTTGTCCGGGCGGCGCCCCCCCGAGAAACCGCTCTGAATAAATAGACTACGATAATCATCCGCTGAAATTCATCCTCTTTAGCTGCACAAAGAGAGCTATTGTCGTGCTATCTAAGCTGTGCCGACTTTGATTCGGTTAAGTGGTATATTCATTTCGCTTTCCTAATAGTCGATAGGTAGGTTTGCGTTTTGAATTAAATTCTGATTTATTATCATTAAAGGATAAATTATGTATAAGTTCTTGAACGATAGCCATATTCATATAAATATTAAATACTTTATATATTGTACTATTACATTTTGTACCTTTATTTCAAAATTGGAAATCTAGACTTCAAATATATTACTTTCTCTATGTAGAGATTTTAAAGTACATCCTTCTAAATTATCCAATCAATTGTTTCTATTTAATTTTCCCTAAACAATTAAGTTCAAATGATAGTAAATTCTTCATATTAATAATATTGTTTATAGTCAGCTGTGAAATACATTGAATACGAATATCGTAATATTACAATATCTTGTAATAATTTTTTAATTAAATTATTACAATTGAGTACACACTCTTGAGTATACGCTCTTCAATCGATAGTCCGATTAGAATAAAATTTGGTGCAGCCGTGGTGTTATATATATATTTTTATTGATGAAAAATTTCAATAGCAACTTGAAATACTTCAAATTATGTCAATGCGCAAATCAACAGATTTATTAAAGAAATGGCGTTAATACTAAAGAGGATCAAGTATTTTTAGTTTAGCGCGCTTATACGCCACTGTGGGCTAAAGTTAGACGTTCGTAAAATTAATCGCGCTCAATTATCAATGCGTCGATAACGTCGCTGTACCGTACGGCCACGATACGGTAAACCTGCCAAAGCCTTCGAAATGGCGGGCATCGAAAGATTTATATCCTATTTGAACAAGAGCCGGGACCGAGAACGGTAGGTAACGTTCGTCGTACTCGTTCTCGGCTTTTGCTTCGGATGGGACGCAACGGTACCAAAAGCGAGACCGAAGTAGGGAACAAAACCAACGCGAGTTTGAAACCGAAAACAGGAATCAAGGACGAAAACTTATAAATAATAAGCGGAATCAAATCGGAAGAGGGATAAAAGTTGATATATGAAAAAAAAACTTTACTAATTCAGCGTTTAGTAAAAACTCAATATATATTTTAAGAAGAAATAAAATTAGATTAATATGATAATAAATGGAAGAAATCCAATTACAAGGAAATATTTTAAAGATTCTTGAAAATATCTTTATTCTAAATATGAAAAACAGAATTTCAGTTTTTTTTAACGCAGATTTTTTTTTGTTTCACATCAATGTTTCATAGTATTCTTTTGGATGGACTTATTATTCAAAGAACTCTTATATTATTATATTTAAATTTATATAAGTAATAACTCCACCTGAATCTTTAGCAAACATAAGTATGTATAGAAAATATTAAAAAAAAACCCTTTGTTCTTTTCCTAATATTTGAAATAGCAAAAACGGCATAAACATCGACGAATGTCTATAATAACATACAAATAAGTGACATTTTTATTTAGCAGACGTCCAAGAATTCTTCAAATGTTCAGAAATATCCATGATAGACATTGCAGTATCTTCTTCTTCTTTATCTTCCAAACTACCGTTTACTTCATCCGCCCACTTAGTATCTCTAATCTACTCAATTATCTGTGGTCTTGAGACAGTATTTTCATTTGTTATTGAGTTGAGAGCGCAGAGGAACCGATTGTGACTGACCGCAACTCTAGCGCCGATGTCGAAAAAGAAATACGGATAAATGTCACAAGTCATAAGCTATTATGACTGAAATTTATGTGAAAAAAACATTTATATAGTCACAAACACGAAACGAATGGCTTTCGATCGTAACAGAAAACTAAATAATGACAATTTTGAGATTAAAATTGAAGTAAAATTTTTGATGAACTGCGAACGCCACGTCATCTTAGAGCAATCCGTCCCTATCGCCGCACTAAGCGAGAGCATACTGTATACCGACGTATTTTTTGAACGATTCCTAACTTAGTACCACAAAATTTGGTAATAAGAGAGGTCTCACAGCACAAGTAAAGGAAAATATCCGTAAATCGTAAAATTGTCGTTACATCACATAAAAAAAAATGATTTTTGAATATGAATCATGATGTAGACCGGTGCGTTGCAGAATTTTGACTTCCCGCTAAAATTTAAAACTGTAAATTTATATTTAATAAAACTGAAAATTTTCGAAAATCGAGAAGTTATTGGTTTCACTTCGTATTTCGAAAATCGCGTTTTAATCAAATATTAACTTTTTAAAGTCTTAGAAAGCTCTCCTGACGATTTGACGATGGTATCTGTACTTGTGAACGTGTGTGTGTGTGTGTGTGTGTAGATGTATGAAAACCTCTTATAACTTTTGAACGACTCAACCGATCGGAACCAACTTTAGCATTCCAAAGAATTCCATGAAACTTAGATTTCTTAAAAATTTGAACCGACTCGAATTGACAAATTCCAAGAAATTTAAATTTTTTTTTGAAATAACTCTTAAACGGCTTCACCGATCGATTCAAACTAATTAGCTCTTAACATTAAAAAAACACGTCTATCACCGTCGGGCCGGTCAAAATCGGTTGATTTATTTGCGAGATATTCTGAACGAAAAAAATCGCAAAAAGTGATTTTTTTTAAAATACTCCGAAATTTTGTAGCTTATTAAAAGCATGTTCTAAGTTCTTTTATAGGATATAAAAACCCGTGTCGATCACCACCGGGCCGGTCAAAATCGATTGGTTTGTTCGTGAGATATCGTGAACGAAAAAAATCGCAATAAGTGATTTTTTCAAAATACTCCAAAATTTTGTACCTAAGTAAGTGTATGTTCTGAATTATTTTATAGAACTTAAAAATTGTTAAAGAGATACTAAAAACAAAAAAAAACTTATCTTACAAAAATTCTAAAATTCTGTATCAAATCAAATGCGCATTCTAAAATTTTGAAAATTTTGATGACAGGATTTGACGTGATTTTTTTTAGTGATTCGATCTCGATAATAGCGGGAAGTTTCAAGGTTGGCCTACGGGGTTAACTGCTTTTCTATTTTTTTTTTAATTTTTGCCATGAATATTTAAAATTTTCAAAAATACGGATTCATTAAAAAAAATCGAAAATTTTCGATGAAGTTTTGGAGTTCTCGTGGCCGGCATCTCGCCAGTACCGCTGTCGAAAGCAGACAAAAATCATTGAGACTTGACGGATGAAATATCTACATGTAGATTTAAGATTGTACGGTACCCTTAGGGTGCGAGTGCTATTCGACCTTGCTTATTAAATATTCGATTCCGATACATTTTGATTTCATGGCAACACGTTGACCACTCAGTCACTGGTGCCACAATTTTTACCGCATACTGGGAATTTCACGCGTCGTTCGAGATTTCGAAATTGAAGGCTGCTACTGCGTCACAAATATGTACTCTTTCTTGTCATTTAAAAATTTAATTCGGAAACTTGATTTGCTTTTCGTTTCCCCAAAGTTGGTAGTTCTTGATATAGTATAAGATCCATACTTATGAACTATAGTATAACATCAACACGTCTAATAAGCATCGAGCGACTCAGCAAATTTTGATTGTCCTGACGGGTATCTTCCATTTGAGTCCGTCCAGAGAATTGTGTTAAAACACGAATCGCATCCCGTTCAAATGAAACTAGGTTTTGAGCCAATGACAAAAAGTCCAGAATAGTCTGTAGCGTTATGAAATATCAAGAACTAACGAAGATTGACCGTCGGTTATTGGCGCAAAGGGAATGCAATATCACGAATGTCCGTTGTTTGACAGACGAAGGTTTTACATTTCTGCGAAGGTTTAAAGGTCAAAGGTTGTACAAATTGGCTTAGGATAGATCACATTTACCTGTTGGCGGAAATTTCGATAGATCTCCAGTTACGTGATGGATCTATTGCAAACTCTTTATATTTGAAGGAGAACTGAAAAGATTTATAGGGGGTCTTTGGTTATATGTTCACATATAACATATTTAATTTCCAATAAGAATTAGCTGTACGATTGTTTTTATACATAGGGAAAAGCAACTACAGATTACTGATCTATAGATTTGAAAAAGATCGATAATTATAATAGAGACTCAAACCGCGACCGGGATTGTAGACGAAGCTCGGATTGGAATTTGGAATTAACAACAGGAATTTATTTTAGATACAAGTTTTAGTATGTGGCTCCGCCCGCGTGAACATACAATGAATTTCTTAAATTTTTCTTGCAGATATAATCCTGATCTCGATCCCATTTTCGATTCCCATGCCGATTATTTACAGTATCGATTATAATTATTTCCCGCGACATAACACACCTACTGAAGATGAGTTCATAATACGAATTTATTTATCATATACTATCAAGTTCATGCAAGCACGGTCGTGGGGCGAAATTTGGTGTGAATATGTAGTGTGTATGAAGTTAAAATTTTATGTATGCATAAAATATACGATTCATACACACACGCATTAATATTGGATGGAATATCTATGAAAATCTTACTGTGCACTGCTGCCGCTGCAAATCGCACCCGCACCGCGTCATTTTTTTCTGGCATTTTGCACCAAAGTTATCATTACTGACGTCTTAAGTTATCCGATTTGACGATAAATATACTAAAATTTTATAACAAAATCATGTAAAGAAGAATCTTAAAGAAGAATCAAGTAAAGTGAGCAAGCGGACTTTGAGCTATAAACGCACGAACAGATAGACAGACAGGTAGACGTGATATTTTATAATACGTATGGATGGTAGATTATAATAATACACTTTATAAACCAATAGGCTCTTTTATGAAGACTTACTTATCACAATACACCAAATTTACACTAGAGAAACCGGTCGGGATTGCCAATATCGTAAAATGAAAGTTTTAAGAGAGTAGATGGTCACCGCTCCCACGAACACTCGAACACTCCAAAAGAGTCACCAATGTGTTACCGACCTCCTGGAACGGTATAAGAATATAGAAGAGATCGGGTTGGTGGATGGGAGAAGAGGAGTGGACCACCGGAACTTTCACTTACTGAGCAAAAAGTAAAAGCGGACGCTGCTACTTAACGTCCGTATTAGGCGAGAGTGTGGTACTTCACCGCTCGTGTCGGTGTGCAATCAAGGTGGCCATAGTATGGCTCTAACACAGTGGAAATTCTTGTCGACAGCAGATGTTTGTGTCTTTATTTGCTCACGTGTCTCATTGTCATTAATTGTTCGATTGGTGAGTTTTATGTCAATATAGCACGGACTATTTATTATCTACAGATGACTCAACGCTTTTTGAGCAGTGTAGCTAGAAGGTAGTCTTTCTTTTTCTCAAAACTTGAGAAATATTCGATTGATGTTGGAAAAGAACATTATTCAAAAATTACAAACCAGCGTCGACCTTATCCTGGGACTTATAATTTAATTTCGACGTCAATAAGATTATTTGTCCTTTTTATTGACATGCATTGTCAAAAAACGGACCCTAATCTTATAGCCAATCATATCGGTCGGAACGGACCTGCGCCGCGATCACCACTGGGATCATGACTAAAGTCGGACACCCAAATAAAGAACCTTTTGACATGGGTAAAACAGAGAGCTCCAATTGACTCTCATATAATAATGTACTCTCGACTGCGCTCGTGGAAAAGCCTTTTATTTCTCATTCCTATTCTTAGATATACATACCGAATGACTTTAGTCTGTTTATATACTTTGCTACCCTCGAACGTACGGCAATTTACGTAAATCGTATTCCTAACGAACCGCTCTGGAGAGTGAAGCGAAGAATGTAAGAATTTTAACGTGGATTGTGACTTACCGGCGACGGAGGGTGTTTTATGGATATAAATTATGTTCGATGGAAAAAGTAAATTCTTCCTGAAATGTCTGTTAGGGCATGTCTCTCGAGGCTTTTGTAATTTGTTGAGGTAAATTTTCCAAATTCAGATACCGTATTGTGTGCTGTACTCTGGGAATGTTAGGTCTGTCTGTTTGTTAGATCTGTATTTCTTTATGCAAAATCTTTTTTTTTTAATTTCTGTATTTGTTTCAAAATTTTCGGAATCGGGTAACCTATGCAAGCAGCAGTCGGTTTATGTATTTGTGAAACTAGACGATGACTCAATGATAAGATGTGTCATATTTAATATTACCTTTTGCTGTCTATATCAAAAGTTGCCAATAGATTACGTAGTTAATTTCTTTTAGAAATAAATAAAATGAAAGATATCAGCAATCGATACCTACGTATAAATACACATATTGTTTTTACACAGATTTTGACTTTACAGCAGAATTCCTTTCATTACAAGGTGACGCACAATTTATTACGTTTATTTTCGGCACAAGAAAAATATACATGAGACAGATAGAAGACAAAATTGCTTTTTTATGGATTCATACAAGCGCGTGTATGGGAGCACCAGTTATTTATTGCGCATGCGAATTACTCACTCTGCGTACTTATGTGTGTGATGTCAATGATAACTTGGTTGTATTGAATTTGCACAGATTCATAAAGTGATATAGTTTAAGCCAGTCAATTGGAACTAGGTTATTGTATTCTATTAGTAGCTACTAGTTTAATGAACCGATAACTTAGTTATCCGGTTTGTTTGATTCTCATATTTTATTCTCCATTTTTTATTTTATTTCGTTACGTTCCGTAGCTGCCCATCGCAAGATGTGGACTTCAAGAGAACTTTTTGTTAAATACCATGAAAACATTAATTGAGTTCACAACTCTACGACCGACAACATCATCCGAGTCATTTTCAAATAAATTTGTACTTATTTAATCAAATAACACTGGATATACTTCTTCAAATACACCTTGTAAGTAGTTCGACTATCACCCGTTTACTTGTAAAGGCTGCGTACATGTGACAGTTTTTCTATAAACTTCGATACATATCTTCAACTTCGCTGCTATCTTGATTTTTTTCATATATCCAAGAACAACTTGATTCTAACAAAAACTAGCACTTATATTTCGCCAACGAATCCCTAAAGGAAAAATTTTTTTTCTCACGCCCACAATATTTTTGGAAGACCACACACCATGAGATAGACAACAAAAAAAAAACTTATCGCCACTCTATGTGAATTTCTTAAAGGGGGTTTTATCTGTTTCTGCGTAATTAATATGTGTACCCGCGCAAAATTACAGCTTTCTAGTACTAAGAGTCTCTGAGCTGAACCGCGAAGGGGCAGACGAAAGGACGGACATGGCGAAGCTTTAAGGGTTGCTTATTGACTACGGAATCAAAATCACTTTCCTCTTCTTACATTTTAAGAAACTTCAGTTAAATATGATTCAACTCAATTCCTTGGTAATTATTAGTGATTAGATGTTTTATTTAAATTATATAAAATCAATAAATACCCTCAAAGGACTTCATGTTCACATTTATTTCCTCTCTGAAACGCTAGCTGCTAAGCTGCTTAGGTTTGTCACTAAGTAAGCGAAAAACGTCAATTGTAAACAACACCGAGTGTCGAAATATGCAGTTGATAAATTCTGTTGACGTTTGCTGTGTGATGACGTCACGTACCATCCACCCCGAAATCCGATTTGAATGTTATCGTTTCGCGTATTAATTGTGGGCTAGACAAAAAATATTGTATCACTTAATCAATCTCCGAATTGTTAATTAAAATTGCTATATTTCGATCGGTTACAGCGATAAGTACCTTATTCCTGCGTTTTTTTCTATTTTTTTACACATATTTATATGATCACAAACAGATTCTATGTTTTATAAAATCTTACAAATTCACAAATCTGGATTATAATTTTAATTTATTTCGCTATCCGCTAGATTTGTCTAGTTTTAAGGAAATCTTATTTTTATTTTAGCCACTCATTTAAAGCGAATGGAATGAGACTAGCTGTAAAGGAATATGTTAGACGCACACGCAACAAATTACGAGCGATTATAACTCGTTAAAAGCTACATAAACTTCAATTGTGTTCCTTGGTTCCCGTCGTAGAGGTGTAGGGTATATGATTACGTTGAAGACAATCCTCATAACGTTTGTCTTCAATATATTCTTCTTCTCTTCTTCTGCGGTTTTCTTCTATCTTCAATCATTGCAAATGCTCGAACGAAGCCGTGAAGCCGTACTAGTACGTGATATAAGAATTCCTTTACGTGCTCGAATAAATAAAAAAAAAAACCTATAATAATCTGCATGAAGGTGCCATATCGGCCGGATGCGCGTCAAAAAGTAATTTCCGCAGAAATATAAAGTCACATTTATGTGGATAGCCCGATCCAGGGAAAAAGGATTCCATCGGGAATGGAATCATAAATAATATATTGGAAAATGGAAATATGGCAACGGAAATATAAGAGTAACATTAAAATAGAACGCGATTCGAGTTTTTTTTTTTTGGTAACATCCTCGTTTTGCGAGCTTTTTATAGAAGATTAAGATGCAGATATTGGATTTGTATGAACGGGCGTCAGATTGTTTTGAGGAATGAAGGAATGGTATATTTTTATATCAATAGCATTAAATGGTAGAAGAATATCAAAGTCAAAATTTAAATATAGTGGATTATACCAGTGACATTATTGTCTTATTGACTCAGACCAATAATATAGTAGGCCCGATCGCGGTTTCACTCGATATATAATTCCAAATGTCGGTCCCACAACAATCCTAGTGCTGGTCACAGTTTCGTCTGCAGCCTGGCCTCCCTGACGACATGTTAAATGATGAAATTATTGTGCTATTAGAAGGAAGTTCATAATTTTATAAATGTTTATCGGAGGGAAAAAACACTAATCGTCTCCGCACAGACTGTATCTACACAAAATTTCATGTACATTTATTAGGTTTTCTATCATCAAAATAAGGATTCCCGAAATTTATTTTGGAATAGCTACATAAAAATTTATACCCAAATTAGACCTTCATCAAATAACTTCTAAGCTGGCAACGCTTGCAGAATACATTAGTCAAAAATAAATATACCAAAAAACTTAAAAATTAAACTCGCCGGCTAAGACCCATTTAAATAATTATTCAAATTAGCTCCCGAAATAACTAATTAATTGTTTTTGGGGTCGATTCCAACTAAAGACAAATCCAACATAATTGTGCCTCTTTAGTAGATCTTCTTATGATACAATATCTAATGCTTTATATACCATATGTTCTTTTGCCTTGCTTTATGAAACCGACTCCAAAACAGCTAATTACTTGTTTTCGAGTCTGGTTAAGCAATTATTAAAATAAGTTTTTGAAGGTGGTTTCAAGTTTTTATTTTTTTTTTTTTTGGAAAAAATACTTTAATTTTCATTTTTTTAGCTATTGATTAATTGTATCTTTATATTTCATTTATCTACATTGCTTGTGAATTAAGCCCTGGTTAATATAATTGCAGGCGGGCATCTCCTTTATTTTTATATTGAGTCAAAGCAGTTCTGATCCTGAATCTATTGTTCTCTGGTAATCTTTGGTCTTTACATTCTTAGCTGTAGCGCAACTAACAATTTAAGCAGATCACATTTTCATTTACTTCCACATTAAATTGATCCACTCTAATTCTACTGTTACTACTAAGAATTCTGATGTGTTCCTGCTGAGATTGTCACGTTGAAATTGTGTAAATGAATGAAAATATAGAGGTAGATTATTAAGTAATTTTATTTCTGTGTATCCAGGTTTTACTAACAGCTATTGAACAAGTAGTGTTTGGCGGACAAATCGCAGTATTATCCTCTGACTCCTGACCGTTAAGGAGTGCTGTGGTTTCCACCATCAGCTCAGCAGTATGATACGATGACTTTCATAAGCAAAAACTTACATAAATTAAAAAAACAGCCCAAACATGAGTAAAACTTGCGCACCTAGGGTTCCGTATTACAACACAATATATTTGTGTTAAAGAAAAATAAACTGATCGCACTAAGTATGCACTCACGCATTCAGCGAGGGTCGCTACGAAAATTAAAAATTTTCAAAATTAGGAAGTTATTAAGGGTAAAACTCGTTTTTCGAAAATCGAGTTTTCATCACGTCTTAACGTTTTGAAACCCTTGACTATTTTAACGATAGTGTTCTATGTCTGTGTGGATGTTGTGTGTATTTGTGTGTGGTGTATGTGAGTGTGTGTGTGTGTGTGTGTATGTAAACTTCTTATAAATTTTGAACGGCTTGACCGATCGAAACGAGACTTGTGGGATTCGAAAGGGTTCCACTTAATTTAGAGTTTCTGAAAGTTTAAGGTGATTCAAACCAAGAGATTCCGAGAAATAAATTCAAAAACGATGTTTTTTTGAGAATAACTTTTTGGCTATTCCACCGACCAATTCTATAATCTAATCAGCTCTTCACCTCAAAAATGACGTCGAATGCTCTTTTGAAAATCAAAATCTATTGATTCGTTTGTGAGATATCGTGAAAGAAAAAAATCGTAAAAATTAAAAACGAGCTTTTTTATAATAACTTAGAAACTTTACGACTAATCGATTTTGCTCTTAGTATAACATTTTTAAACCTCAAGAACCGCGTCAATCGCCGTCTTGAACATTGAAATCGAAAAACGCGTTCCAAAGTTATGGCATTTTAAAATTTAAAAAAAAAGTTTTGTCAACATAACTGAAATTTTGAGACTTATTAATTTTTTATCGAGAACTTTCAAATGACCATAGGGATCGATATCAATAATTCATTATTTAAAATCTCCAACGATTAAATCAATCACTAGTAAACAAATCAGACACAGTTAATTTGTTTGAGAAATTATTGTAAAACCATATTCAAATTGCGTTAAATAAGTTTTTTAAAATAACTTTCGCCTAAGAGAACTGAAAAACGACGTTAAATGCCATAAAACAACTTAAAATCGAACAATTTGTGTAAAAATAACTTTTTTTAATGTATACCGGACATTTGAGTTCGAAAAGCTCAATATAAGATATAAACCGTATTTTTTGAACTTGAAGAGCTAAAAGGCGTCGCAACAAGTTTGTTGCTAATATGTTACTATAGTTAACTGGTTACTATAGTTAACTGGTTACTATAGCTTTGTGGTTAAAATTAGCGGGAAGTTGTAGGGATGGCCTTTAGGGTCAACCGTTTTACAATTTTTTTATTATATTTTTGAAAATATTATAAGAAAGTACAAGATAGCCGGTCTTATTATATGATCAATTGAATTACTGGTTGATGATATCAACTCATTCTGATACTCATCGTGAAACTTATATTATTACAGTAAAAGATTATCTTTAAATACTTGTTAGTCTTGTAAAACAACTGAAAATGTTATGATAAATTCCAAGATGTATCTTGTTATCAGAATTTTCTCACGAATTTTCCAGTAACTATCACAGTTAACCTAAATATTCGCTTATTACATATTACCCAACCCGGGATTCTAGATTATAATTAGCGGACCTAGCATGACGCCCTACGCAAAATTCCCTCCCTCTATAGAGTTATGCTTGACGCGTCTATACAATGAGCGAAAGGGATAGCCCTATTGGGAGATTCTTATCCACCGCGTCATGCTAGGCCCGCAGGAGCTCATAGATCGTAACACACGGAAATCTTAAATTATGCACGACTCTATTAACATATAATCACGAAACGGGAAATGCTTAATAGACGATACGAATTGATATGATTGTCTTATCGCAATGGGCTTCGGGCTGACGACTTCACTATCACGTAGTTATCATACGACAGATCCTCCATCGTAGCCTCCGTTTGAGTCGTTCCCTACCTTAAGACCCCAGACTTCTCATAAAATTATCGCCATCATCAGTATAACAACAATAATGATGTACTCTACGGATATTTGGTATCGATTATAAGTTCGTATAGATTACTGAAAATGTTAGGAACGAAATGAAAGTAAATTATGTGAACATTATTTATGTACGTAATTGATTTAATTCCGTGCTATTGAATGAGTTATTCGAATTAGTCGCGACGTTAAAAGCAAATTTACATTGGGCGAGTTACTATCTCGAAATCAATTTACGAAGACAATACTTCGAAAGCCAGTTGTAGCGTCGGGTTCGTGTCGCGTAGCTAGCTGATAGCCATACTCTCCTACAATCTTTTTATTTTTGATTGTGAGAAATAAGACCGCACTGGGGCAGCTCAGCTCGTAGCTGTTAAGCTGTTAGTTGTTGTCGCTGATAGCATGAACGCTCAGTGCAGACAGCATAACGTGCTTTCTAATGTACAGGGCACACAATATATACTTTTGATTCCACTTGATTTCACCTGTTAGCTTCTGATTCGCAACTTGCCAACCACTCGACTATCACCGTATATCTACACTGAATCAGCGACAAACTCGATATAAATCCGCCTTTACGAACGATTATCGATAATTCGCATCGCTATAAATTTATATCGAAACGTACCTATAACTTGTATTGAAACATGAACGATTACATACATTATTAATACAACTGATGCGAAATCTGTAGAAATAACAATTTGTTTATAAATTAGTGTCTACATGCTTTATCGAAAATGTATAAATATCGCTTTAAAACATTTTAAATCATTATGGGTACTGACCTTAGTTCAGTGTAGGCTTATTTCATTGCCTAGATTAAAAATACCGATAACCGATATGTCGTTACTGTTATTCCCGTTTTTAAATGGTGATGTAGAATCGAAATTCGGCCAACGTAATATTTATATGTCTTTCGTTAATTTTTAAATTTTCATTTATTCATATTGTAATGGATTTTACTTCCTAAAGTTACATTTATTCAAAAAAGGATTTTAATGAATTTGCTTGCGTATTTTCTTAGAAATTTTATTGAGGCGTAATACTATTGCCATTTTTAAAATGTCATATTTTTTGTTAGTTTATCATTGTATGCTTTATTTATTAGGAATTTAAAAACAGGAAACAATTTTTATCGCCTATATTTATATGATTTCTTATTGGGAATCTCGGTGCGTTTACAATCAAGATTAGCTGTCCACCAGCGGTTTCGTCCGGATTGGCAAAGTACACATTACGCAACAAGCACCACTATACAATGGTCACTCGAAAATTGTTGAGATACAGGAAATCTGTATAAGCAAGACATATGTTGAAAGTAGTCTCCTTCAGCATTAACATACTTCTGCAGACGAATTTTCCACAAACGGACAGCATCGCGCCAGTCGTTTACAGAAATAGAATCAAAATTTTAAGTTAGAGTGTAGTGAATCTCTTCTTCTGATGTAAAACGGCGACCACGCAATTTTTGTTTAAATAAAAGACAACCAAAAGTCGCTCAATGCGAGTGTAAATAAGGTGAATGTTCTACATCTAAAATGTCATTTTCCTTTAAAAGTTAACAGTGGGCGCCGAGGTATGGGAGGACATTTAGTCGTAGTGAGCACTGAGCCTCTAATTCTAAGGGTCTGGAGAATTTCAGGAAAAGAGTGATAGGTTTACCAGGCAGCTGTGATGGTTTTTTGTCCTTTTAATTTAATAGCTTTGACCAAGCCTGTAGTTCTTGAAAAACATATATTAACTCTTTTCATTGCATGTACTTTTTTCATGATGTTTGGTATTAAATAATCTTTATGAACCCATGCCCTAGTTTTCTGACGTGTAGGCACGTCATTAAAGGGAATGTACTTTTCAGTACCTGTTACAGTTTTAGATACTATATGGTGACCGCTTTTATTCAACGACTCTAATGCCTGTCGGCTGATCCTTACATGCTCTAATTTTTGGTGTTGTTTTGAGATAACGTGGAATCTAACGAAAAACAGTATTTATTATTTTTAATTGATTATGAAAGTTCTTATACATAGCTGCGGATCCAAGTCCAAGAGTATTCTGAATTATGTAGTAGGTGCATCAATTAACATCTTTTATCATTACACGAACGCGGGCGATATTATCTCGAGTGACTCTTGAAACAGGTCTTTCCGTATGTTCTTCGTCTTGAAATGAGTTGCGTCCATTACGAAATTCTATAAACCATCGAAACAAAATGACTAGTGATGACACTTCATTCTTAAATGCTGACTGTTACCTCTGCTTAGATGGCTATCTGTATGCACTAACCTTAAAATTATGATATATCATAATTCGTGAATGCTCACATTTCATATATTGTGTCAGAGAAAAAGTTTTTTTCGTATTTCGTATACAATTTCAAGATAATTTTTCATCATATTTAATATACATTTTGTAGATAGTGACATAATCTCATTGCTATAGAAACTTTGGAACTTCTGTTCAAAAAACAGGGAAAAATAGTTTTAACACTACTTTCTTGATGTCAACCTAACAATATCTATAGAATTCTGAAAAGACTGATACAGATAAAAATGTAAGGGTGCAAGGTCAGGACTATACGGTGGTCGCATTTGGTTGGAGAGTATTTATGCGACCACCGTATAGACCGTTTAGGCATTCTGCAAATATTGAGAGCAATATTTGCTGAATGGTTAAAAATTTGTGTGATTTTTCGTTATTCTGGTAAAAAACCACACCCTTCCTGTTGATCAATTCCAGCTGTTTTTTTTCTTTACTTCTTGCTTGAGTCTTATCAGCTGTTGGCAGTAGAAATCCGAATTGATGGTTTTGCCCGACAGCACAAGCTCATAACTTAAAATGCCCTTCCAATCCCACCATACACATGGCATTAACTTATAGCGAGTGAATTCGGGTTTCGTTATAGTCTATGAAGTTTGCTTGTCTTTTGATCATGATCTTTTTCAAAAATTCTTGTAGTAGGTACTCCATTTTTATCACCAGTGTTCAATATTTTCAAAAGCGGTTCTATTTAATTTCGTTTCAATAGAGAATCGCAAATGAGTACACAGTTTCTTTAGGCGAGCTTATGTTGAAGCCAAGTATCGAGCTTCCTCGTATATCCAACTTTTTTTCAAATGGATCAAAACTGTTTTGTGCTCAATTTCCAGCTCTTCACCTATGTCATAAGAACTAATATGCCGATATTGTTCTACTTTTTCCAAAATGGCATCAATTTTATCCGTAACAGGTCGGCCGAAACGAGGTTCATCTTTGACATCAAAATTACCGGACTGAAAACGTTTGATACAGTTTTATGCTACTCTTAGCGACAGTGCATTAGATTCATAATCCTCACAAATGTTTGTCGTGGCTTGTGCTGCATTTTTCTATTTTTTGGAATACAATTTCAAAATATATTGGATTCTACATTAGATTCACTCAATTTGGTACACAGAAAAACAATAGACAAATGGTGGGACACCGTTTTACATTTAATTTTTCTGTAGATTTCACTAGAACTCTTTATTTATGAAATACAAAAAAGCTTTTTACCCGAAACAGTATTTGTTTCACAGCAATAAACTTTATGCCACTTAAATTTAAAAACGTGGGAAGTGATTACTGCGCGTGCATTTGTTGTGAAGCAGACTTGTACGCATGCGCAACCATTACCATAGGAAAACCGGCGTTTAACAGTATCTTAATAATTCCATATTGGCCCTCGTATGTCCCTATGCGTATACAAATCTAACTTTACCTATTTTGTAAGCCTACTACTTTTATAGTCTGTGACTCAACTGTAATGATCTAAGAGTAAGTTAACCTAGCCAATATATTAAGCTAATTAAGGATTGATTCAAATGCTGAATAATAAATGACTAAGTAAATAAATGATAAATGACTGAATAAAAATTTGACTGACTTCTATGTTGATATTCAAAAATCTCACTTATGTCATTTTTGTCTAATAAACGTGATGAATGAAGAATATAAATTAAAAATTATTTCGCTTAGGGCTATTATCACAAAAAATGTGGAGAACATTAAGAAAAATTGTGGCCAACTTGGCTGCAACACGAAAATGGCCGGCATGACCAGTGAGATACCACAATCTTAAAATATACAAGCGTGTAATAGCACCTTCCGCTGGTGTCTTTCGTCCAGTAATTGAGAGTTTCCGTTTTGTCTACTCCACTTCTATCACTCCACTCAACTCTCCATTAGTATACTCCCCTTTCCATCAGATATCCTATATCTACCCATGAGGCCGGCAACGCATTGCTAACTCCTCTAGGATTGCGAACCAAACCACCTACTCTCTGGTGGTTTGCATATTCTTTTGTCCCTCGACAATGTCATAAAAATAAATCTAAAATTTGGGTATACCTCAGTTGCTACGTCACTGCTGACGTCATGTGTAAACCGAGTCTGTAAACTCAGGTTTATCTGCCCTTGAGCTGTCATGAACGCCAAGCCAGAAGTGATGTAGGTGTCTTTAAGCGGCTTTTGCTTAAACTAATAGGTATTGTATAAATGTTGTAAATTCTCTATTCATCTAATACATATTTTTGATATTATCTCTCTTTTTGTGTTTTAATACCTTATCCGTTCACTTCTTCGTGATTCACTTTAATACAAGATGTTTGAATGCTTTTGATTTACATGAAACTATGTTCAACATTGTAATATTTCGATAAATTACTTGATATTATAGTCCAAAGACTTACTGCAAGATAATTACCCACATCTATTTATCGAAGTAGACCAAGTTAAAGTGAAAACTTAGGTATCGAATAATTAATAATTATGAGATCGCCATTAAATTTATGTCGAGAATAGTAAATAGTACAGGTAAATCGACTTATTTAAAATAACTACACCCCTTACTTTACTTATTACAAATTTTGCAAGGTTTCAATAAGAGCTTAGGCAAATAAGTTCAAAATCTATCTAAAGTGCGTTCCCACCGAATTTTAATGAAAATACTTTGTGATCTATCGACTATCACATTATAAATCCGTATATTTTTGTAATAATACCGGAATATATTTTCGAGTATTACAAATATAAGAAAAATGCATAAGAAATTTACATTCTTAATAATATCTGATATACTAATATAAGGCTGTCGATACATCAATATAATTATAATTTTTAATCCGCGACAAAAAACAATGGGGCAGTGGTTCCAAGGCTGACCAATTTAGGTTGAAAATGATCTTAAAATACGCTTCCTAGGAATCTCTGTATATATATGAAGTCACCGCAGTCCATGGACGCTCACATACTCGTACCCTCAAAAAGCCACCACTGTATTGCCGGCCTCTTGTATAAGAATAGAATATCTAATGGGAGAGGGAACGAGCTGATGGCTCGTGGGTAAATATTTTTGACTTCACGAATACTTCAACAACAAAGTTGTATCCATTAGATTCTGAAATCGAGTGGTATGCATTTTCATTTGCATCACGAGCATAGGCTCTTTGTTAAAAAGTATTATGTTGAGTTGTCTCATTGCTAGGTTGACATTTACACGTTGTTGTTCAGGTACAATGTTATCGCTTTGGCACATCAGGTCTTGAGAGGAGGCGTGTCGTTGTCTACTTTGAGACTTGTACAGTCTGTATTATCTATGCTTAAGGACATTGTAGCGTATTCAAATACAAGACCAAAATATCTTTAAATTGAAGATTTTAAAAAGATTTAGAAACGCGTCATAATATTATCAGAATTTAGATTATTTTGAAAAAAATTAGCATCTTATTTGTGCGTTATAAGTCAAAACTGTGTAAAGTTTTTGGTTTTAGATATGGATGCTGCTTACTCAAATTGACGCTATGAATAGTATTTAGTGAGACAAGTCTGACATTAAAAGAATGATTAATTTATCTTAGTTTTTCACTCCGTGTGGGGGACGTAAAATTAATGTATATCCCCCTGGCTCTACTCTGAGACCAACTAAAGATCACTATGACCGTTTAGATGACATGGTCCAATGCGACTGTGTTAGGTTAGGTTGTGTTAGGCAAAACGATTATTCAAGATAAAAGTTAATTAATTAGAAAGAAAATTAATCTTCAGTTAACTGTTTAATCCTCGCTGTTCCACTTTTGTGTTGTTTCATATAACAGTTAAGATTAAAGTTGTTGTCAATGCTAAAGTTATATTAAAGTATATAAAGTAAAATTATAATAATATTAATGTTAATAGTAATAATATTAAAGTAAGTCCAGAATTTGTTGGGATTTTTTTTAATTGCAAGGTTCATGTAGAATTTGTACTTTCAAAATTGAAATGTCAATTCAATTGATTTTCTTAGTGTTGTGGTAAATTGCTCGTGTGTTATTTATGCATACTCTGGTACCAAAAAATAAATTGGTTCTTCTATTAGTCCTAGATCTAGTGCAGATATAATAGAACTGGAAAAAGTAATTATATAATGGTACAAAAAATGTTAATGTTTTTGAAATCTATTCTTGCACTAATACATCACAGTTACTCTAAATAAATAAACCTGAATATTATCCTGTGGTGCACAATATTTTTTTAAGTTATATACCTATATAAATTAAATACTTACTTGGAGGAAATTCTATTTGAATCAGAATCTAGTTTTGTCGTAAGTATTTTTGTTACGTTTTTAAATACTCGAAATCAGTCAATGAATTCAAAATTATTGCTTGAAAAAAGTTAACTCTTTTTCTAAAAGTTTTTTTCCTTTGAGTTATATAACTTATAATTGTTTTATCATCTGATGAACTCGTATCATTATATATCAATGACGAAAATAATGCCATTTCAAAATCGATAAACCACTCACAAAACACGTCAAATGCTACAACCACATCACTGTTGCATAATAATATATACTGCTCGTCAAACCTAAACCTAAATGTCATCGGGCACTAAAAGCTCTTTTTTGAGCAGTTAAGATTAACAGTTAAAGTTACCCTAAAGTTGATCGTGTGTTAGATGAGACAACATCATTAAACCAAATAGCTAATCGTCGGTTTCCTTAACTTTAACTTTAATCTTGGAAGAAACAACTCGCCTTTACGTGATCAGATATTTGAAAGAGATATAGTGATATGAGTTTAAGTAAAATCTATTTAAAAAAAAATCATTTTAGGAACATAAAACGACATTTTCAACTGGTCTTGAAATCACAATAGCATTTTTCAGCTCTATTACCTCTAGTCTGATCGTATTACTTCATTGAACTTTTTTGAACTCGTTAGTTTGCCACTCTAGTGGTGATTTTGGAAACTTTTGCAATCTTCTGAAAACATAGGTGATTTTGGAAACTATTCCAATCTTCTGAAAACATTTGCTTCAGTTTCAAAACCATAAGCGGTCGATTTATAAGAATATAAGTACAGGGCGCGTGTGTGTGTAGATCTTTCTCGGCGATCGGACTCAGCACTTCTTATGTCTAATATTATGGTAACATGATATTGTCACGAGTTATAACTTCGCTCGCCTCCTTAATAAATCATCTTTTAGATAGATAAACAAAAAGTTCCTTCCTTATGGACGGCTCGCTAGAGACACTCGACGACAACAAAAATTACTGGAATAAAAATAAGGCACTGAAAATTTGTTATTACGGTTAAAATACAATTTTTAATGCGAAATGATAATTTTATAATAACAGATTCCCATTTTTTTCAAAATTGAAAGCTTTTCTTGGGGAAGCTTGTAAAATAATAATAATGTAAACTCACGCCTAATTTTCAGAAGGGTACGTAAAAACTACAGATTTCCACGTGGTACGATCTTTACTTAAATCTCTTGCTTCACTGATATCTATCAATCTTTTCATGCAAGCTCGTCGATTTCAGGTGTTTAAAATTTGGCCCTTTTTAAATACACCACCAATTTGGTCTGCACAGAATTTTCTAAGAAGACACTTGCAGACCCTTTCATCACACACTTGCTCTATAAATTTGTTTTGCCAGTATACTTTCATTCACTATTTCTAGATGGCCAAGCCACCGCAACATAACTTTTTCTACTTTAGTCACTACATCTTCCTTCAAACCACTAGGGCATCACTGCTCCTACATTTATCTTTGAAAGACATTCCACGCATATTACGCAGAATCTTATCTATTTATTCTATTCTGTAGTATTCGGTAAATTGTGATATTATAAAAATGATCGCAAAACATTACCAATACGGATGTCAAGAGTACTTCTTTATTTTCCATAGAAAACTATTAATACAGTAACCATGCTTTCGCGCAGGCAAGTGCTGCATATCGTGCGATACTGGGGTCATACACGAAAACCGATTTAGTGACTTAGGTGTGAGCGCGTTCACCAACAACAACAATACAGACCCGGGGCGTCACGATACGAAATGGATTCACACAGAAGTGGCGGATCGGCGATATCTGGACCTACAACCTCGTGTTAGAAGCCAGCACCTTACTTTAGTAGAAGTACATACGTTAGGTTCATGATTACCGCGCGCTGGTACACCAAGGATCGAACGACCGTTGATGACCGTCCTCACCATCGATGCGAAGAGTGCTGTCCGGACTCAATGCGGCTTCCGACGCACAATATGGATTGTACCTAAGTCAAATTTTTTTCGGTCAATTCGAAATGCGGTTCGAAGGCAACGAACTTGACCGCCGAGCCACCGGCGCTCGATCGACCAACCTTGTATTTGCCAACGATTCTTGGCAAATACAAGGACGGTAAATCTTTCTTTCTTCCGTCCTTTCGGACGGTAAATTTTTTCCGTTTACAATAGAAAATTATATAAAAATGCAATGAAATAAATACATAACTTAATAATCATGTAGCTCACTTAAAAGTTCAGTTTGTACACAATCAGTGCTAAACGAGTGCCTTGAATTAGCCGTCGAATAAATATACATGCAACATTAATTCGTATAAAAATATTTTTTTTTATTTATTTACTAGAAATATTTATTAACTTTATAATAAATACTTGTTCCGGTACGAGCTTGGTCTTAGATAATCTATTAAAAAACTGAAGCGAAAGCCCATTCGCTTTAAACGTTTGAGATTTACTCAAGAAACTGGCTCAAATGTTATATCTCGATTTATTTCTAAAGAATGTAAAGGTCCTTCATAAACTTTCAAAGGTTAACCTAATGCTACGATATCGAGGCCGTTCGTATCGCTTGCGCTGGTTTATCGCTTTCAGCCAAAATCTTAACTTTGTGAGGGATGATCCGTAAAATGATGTTTTACAAGATTTAGTGTAGATCCTGCAAAATAAGGAACTTCTCCGTACCTTAATAGCATACCACGCAGTGAGAGCCTCGATCCATTAAAATCTCATTATGGTCCATTTAGTGCAGAATTAGGTCGATTTGCTGTATTTTGCAGTTATGCTATCATTCGTTTCAATTTATAAAGTTTACCTTTCATTATAAATTTAGGATATAATTAGAGTCACTCTGCATATATATGCATAGATTAGTAGACAGTTTTTTTTATTCTATAAAAAAATGTATTTGTTCTCTTTTAAAGTTCGTTATTTTCTTTATGCCAATATTAACTCGAAGCACTAGTTCTTCGAGACGCATATAAAACGAAAAGCTGCGATCGGAATAAGAAGTAGCCTATGCGTTATTTTAAACTTTAGCTCGTTTTTTTATTAAATTTGATCCCTAAATGAGTCAAGACATTAAAAATAACTAATGGCTAAATTACAGTGAGTTTTTTAAGATAATGAAGTGGTTTTCTAAAAATGAATATGCAAAATAACTTTATTGAAATCTTTATATACCTACATATAAAAATATACGTGCGTCGGTTGGTGCTCGTGTAACTTTTAAACCGATTTGACCGATTTTAGGTTATATCCGTTCAATATATTTGTACTGTCGAGGCCAAATAATATTATACTAAGATATGATAGATGTATATAATAATATATAAATAAAAAACAATAAATAAGTCATAACTTTAGTGCAGTGGTTCACAATCACAATAACGAAACGGAGCATTATTTCTGAAAATTATACTACCATTATGTTCAGGGTGTGATGATAGTAATTTTTAAGACTATCTAGATTTTTAACTTCCGGCTAAGAAAATCGTTAAATTAGGGAAGTTGTTTTCACTCCAGTTTTGATGTGAAACATTTGTTAGCGCGCCTTGGCGGTAAAATCAACTCGAATGCCGTGACAGCAAACGGCATTACGCTGTCGTGGCGTGATGCCCCCACTACAGCTCAGCTATCGTTATTCCTTTAGTCTGCGCACGTATACCAAACACTTTTATTCTGACTTCACCTTATTATATACATCAAGTACAGCTAATATTTAAATTAAAAAAAATGACTTTAAATTATTTACTATTTTTATTAATTAATTGACCGAATAATAAATTATTGATCAAAAGTTGGAAATATTTTAATACAATTATTATTATTTTAGGTCATTATTATACTTTGAATTTGTTGCCCCAACATAGACATTAATTGGTTATTTTTTTGATTTCCTTGATTTATTTGACATATAATTTAAAATATTTAAAATAATTTAATGTTATTGTTTTGGTTATTGTGACGTTACCCTATTACAATTTATTATTATTAAAATTAATAAAATTGACTTGAAATTATTTATTTTTCTAACTAATCAATTAACAGAATTCTTAAAAGTATTCGTATAAGTGATATAATATAAAAATGAAATGTATTTTCCATTTATAAATATAAATATTCTCGAAATATTATTGTATTTAAAATAATAAGAAATATATTTTGCTTTTAATTTATTTCGAAAATTCAGATTTTATCAGACGTCGACGTTTTCAAGTCCTAGAAGCTGTAACAGTGTCGTGTGTACGTGTGTGTGTGTGTGCGTGTGTGAAGAGCGATGCATGTGTGCGCTATACTTGAATATCTTTTGAACGAACCGATCGATTTGAATTTGCCTTATGTCATGCAAAAAGACTTTTTTAAAGTCAATTTTTCGGTATTAATTGATACTGTAGATCTTTAGAAGTCTTTAAAAGTGTTAAGATGATGTAAATTTCTAGAAGTTTTTAAAATAGTTTTATTTAATGAATTTTTGGTTTTAAAAAGTCGACCGTTGCGAGTCTCACTGAAATCAATCAAAATGATAAAATCACATCGTCATCCACGGGTTTTTTTAAATAAGTATTTTCAAAATAACTAACTAACTTTTTGACCGATCGATTTGTAAAGTTCAAATATATATTGAGCAACAAAATTACATTCCGTAAACCCATTTAAATAATTGCTTCATTCAAAACATACCTTTTATAAAAGATCTAGAAAATAAAAATAAGATTATATTTTCTGTACGTGTAATAGTTTTGTTAGAGAAAGCTATAAATTTTGAATCCAAAAAATGGGAACAAGAATATTTTCATGCTTTTGTAGCTTTAGGCTTTTCGCTTCAAATTTAACGATATGCAATATATTTCATTGGCCAAGAAATATAATATTATTAGCACGAATAAACTAAAAGAAAGTAAATAATTTTACAAATTATCTTCCAAAAACTGTAGAGGCCTGTTTCGTGACGATAATATTTAAATTTGCTACTATAAATAAGTGAATATTTAAAGTAACAAATTAAAAAATATTAAAAACTAAACTTGATACTCAGTCTGAGAAACGGATATGAAAGGCTTTAAATTTTAAAAATTATGTTTGTTATGTAAAAACGCGTATGAATACTTATATGTTGCGTTTTAAGAGATATCACTTTTAAGAGATGCCCTTAATGGAATTATATGCATCGTTAACTGCACAATCATATTAATTTTTGCGACTTTTGATTTAATAATATTGATAATATATTATATATATATGCATACTATATCAGATCTCAAAAAAGAAGCTGTCTGTTGCACGTTAGCGAAATTGCAGACGCCAAGTGAAATCACTCATAAGGGTTATGCAATAATGTAATTTAGATTTTTTCAAGTCCTACGAACTCTATTAAAATAAATTGAGGTTTCTAAGAATGTACACATACTAAGCTTCCTTAAATGAAGCTTCATATTTTATGTGTATCAAATATATACACAGTAATTGTATATGTATAAAATATTTACACATTAATTTTATATGTATAAAATTAGCGGTCACCTGCCCGCTTCGCCGGACGTCGTGTTATGAAAATAAATAGAGAAAAAGGTGAGGTATTCAGAGAGTATAAATAACCAATAGCCGATTACTACCTACAAACTATTCCGCGTCGAATACTCATAGTTCAAATGTTTACAAATGTTTAGTAGTTTTAACTGATGCTTAGGAAAATAAAATATCATAGTACGGGAGCTAGCAACGTTTTCGAGAGAGAAGTTTAGGTCAACTGATTTTTTGATATTTCATCCTTCTGACTCTTCTCAAGCAGCGCTTGCCCAGTCTGGCAGGTGGTGGCATTGATTACTGCGGATGCGCAGCATTGTAGCCTCAGAAAATTCATTGAAAACATCAGATTAGTTTGTAATTCCATTACAATTGGAACTGGAAGCAGCTTCTTCCAAAGTAATTATAACAAAGTTTTAATGCAAACATTAGAAACAAACACAAACATCAACATATGACTTTACGCTGACGCCATCTTGAAAGCTTACCGTTTTCGCCACTGGCACTGTCTAACTCTCTTACTCACTGTCTCACAGCTGACTGCACTCTTCTATCATACCGACTCGACTCTCTGGGTTTTATCCGTCTAACTTATTATTAATAACTGAACTGAATATTGTCTGGCGAATATTATAGGCTTTTCGATTGTAATGGAACATTATATCAAAATTATAGAAATACTTTGATTTTTTTTTTTTTACACAATTAGCAATAATAAAAACGTCTGGCAATGTGATATTCATGCCTGTTAAGCCTATCAAAAGTCGGTAAAAAAGAGATTAGACGTCCTATAGTTATTTTAAAATTAATGTTTTTACCTGTACCGGTGGGATACGCAGTAATCAATGCCGCCGCTACCACCTGCCAGACTGGGCAAGCGCTGTTTGAGAAGAGTCAGAAGGATGATATATAAAAAATCAGCTGACCTAAAATTCTTTCTCGAAAACGTTGCTAACTCCTAAACGATTGTAGATATGCACATTATTGTATGTATGTATATGAAACTTTATAGGTTACATGCAAAAGGTTTTTTGGCTCTGTATATGAAATAAATGTGTGATGGAACAGTTACAAGAAGCCAGTAGAATTATTTTTGTGCGATACAATATCGCATAAGTAGGAGAAACTATTGCAATATGTGATTCGTTATCACGCACACGCTAGTCCTCTTGGGTCGCCCTAACTAATAGCCTAATGCTTTAGTTCACGATAAAGATGATCCATGGTCAGTTTTACGACATTTTGATTTATTGCTTGCGATATAAATTTATTATTTAACATATGGTTTTGTTGTTTGAACTTGTCGTATAAGACTTTGCTATTTAAGACATAAATTTTTATTTAATAATACGTTCATCATTGTTGCATTGCGCAATTGCCACACGTCGCAACCGACCCGTTCGAATTTTCTACCAACGTGAGATATTGCATCATAAGATTAATGCTACGGATGGATAAATCTCTTTACTAAACTGTGTCACTTATTGTTTTAAATTTATATGTAGACGTAGAAAAGTTAATGCAATAACATCATACTTAATCATAGACCTCAATTAAGTGCAGTTAAATAATTCAAGCGCGTTAAATTAATACCCAAAGCAAGCGTACTAAAGCGGTTAGTCAGTCTGCCTGTATGTTTATCTATGTGTTTTTATGTATGCATCTTCTTTTATAACTTAAAAATAAATTTACCGAATTTGATGAAAATTTATATTCAGTAAGAATATGTGATTGCGTATATAATAGACTACTGTCTCTCAGTCTGTCAAATGCTTCATGGAATTTAATGAAAATTGGTATACAGTAAGAACATATGATTATACGAATGGTAGGCTACTAACTGTCAGTCTGTCTGTTTGTTTGTATTCATCTTTGTTTATAGCTTAAGAACGGTTTGTTAATTCTTAATGAAAATTAGTGTATAGTTAGCACCAGTTATTGCAAAAATAATAGGCTCTATTTTATTTCTGCACTGTGTAAAAAAACAATCATATTTTCTTTATTTCCTTAGTGGTCATTTTCATTTGGTTAATTTAGTTGCCTGTATCTGTGTGTGTGAGTGTAATTTGCTCTTTATTGAAGTTAAGGAACGTTGAATTTTTGTTAAGTTGAAAGTTTTTATTACATTCGGGGAGCAAGGTTGTGTGATATATAAAAAAGAGTCTGTATTTGATGGTTTTTTTTGCGTGCTTAAATCATTAAATATTATGATATACTACGATCGCCAGTTTCATACTAATACTATCAAACAATAGGATTGCAGTTAGGAACATAATTAATTATCGTAATCACTCGATGTAATTAAAATGAATGAATTTATTCAATCTATGCAGGCAGAGCAGCGGGCGGAGGCTAGCATATATATATAAAGTGTTCTGATCTCTTTATTGACAGTTTATACGCAGCTTCTCATAAAATAATATTTTTACTCTCTCGCTTCACTGACATCGATCAATCGCTTCATGTAAGCTCGTCGCTTTCTGGTGGTTAAAACTTAGCCCTTTTTTAAAACGCCAGGCCACTAAATATAATAGTATAAAACAAAGTCGCTATCCGCGTCTGTCTGTCTGTTTGAACGTTTGGTTCCCCTAAACTACACGACGGATTCGATAAAGTTTTTTCTATTATTTTGAGGATTTCATCCAATTCGACTAGATTGAAATTTTGGTGAGTGTGTGAAATGTTGAACGCGTAAACGGAAAGGTTTCTGAGAAAAAAAAAGTGATGTTTGTTCCCGACTTAATCTAAGTTTAGTCCTAAAAACCTCTTCGCTAATAAAAACCATCCCTACATACACCATCCCTAAGCAAAAGTAATATTTTCCCCAGCTTCATCCTATTTGGAACCGTGGGCGGTAGCAGAATTTTAATTGGACAATGTTGACGCAACCGGATCAAAATCGCGAATGGAACCGGTACGAAGACTGCTATTTGTGTGTCCGGAATATCAAAAAGAAACAAACATCTATCATTTAATATGGTTTTATTACCTATCAAAATATTCGCCATAACGATCGATGTACTTTTGCATATACGCTGAAACCAATTTTTATAGCACTTTTTTTAATTCTGATTGAGATTTCTCCGAAATGTGCATTTTAAAAGCATCGCCGGCCTATTCGCGACTCGAAAAATGTTATTCTCGTAATTTATTATTCACGCTTGGGAATAAATAGAAATCGTTGACTACCAAATCGGGGCTGTACGGCGGATGACCCGTCAATTCGATCTTTTGACCTTCCAAAAACCGAGTAGTTTCGGCCAACGTGTGACAGCTAGCATTCCTAATGAAGAATGACTGTGCGATTTCGGTTGTTCTTTCTTATTTCTTCAAAGACTTCTGGGCAACAAATAGTTATGTACCACTCTGAATGAACTGTTTTACGATTTTCTAGTGACACAGTAACCGCATCACAGGAATCACTTTGTTAAGTTTGGCTCACCTTGGAAACCCACACTGTTGACTGTTGTTTAGTTTCGGGACCATACGCATAGATCCAAGCTTCATTACCTGTGTAGACATTATAAACAGCATTTGACGCACCTTGATTGTTTTTTTTTTATCATTTTTTTGCTCCAATCGACACGAGCTTGTTTTTGATCAATGCTCAAATTGCGCGGAATCAAACGCCTACAATTTTTTTTATAGCTAAATTTTCCTGTAACATTTTTTCAATGATCATTATACTTATTGCCAGGGACGCCTTTATCTCGCAATATGTAACATGACAATTTTGCATTATTACTTTTCGCACAGTATCGATATTTTGTGGTACAACAGCCGAATTAGGGCGACCTTTATTAAATTTGACCGTGAGCATAGACCGACCATGATTAAACTCACTAAACTAGTGATACACAGTGATTTTTGATGGTGCTTCATTCCCGTAAATCAAAGTGAGTTGATTGATACACTGTTTTAGAGTTAGCCCACCCCGAAAATCGTAATAAATCATAGCACGAAAATGTTCACGAGTTAAATCCATGGTAATAAATTCACTTTTAAAAATGACCCCACAATGGTAAAATAATTGATAGTTACATGAATAGAACTGTATTCTACAGCCAAGGAGATCCATTATTATATGTTGTAATTAATTTTTAAATATTGTTCTTTATGTGGCCAGTTCCGGTTACATAAATAGCAGCCCTCGTATCAGAATAAAAGGTCATACAATAAAATATTTATTCCATATCCATGCCCGCAAAATCGCGAATCGAAAGCTAGTATACAGTATAGTAGCATAATATAGAGGCTATTAATGTAAATCTTTGATTCCTGGTCTCTTTGAACGAGCTCATTTTCTTTTTGAGCATTTCGTTAATTTAATTGAGTAATAGATATTCGGCTTGTAGTTAAATGCAAAAGATATTAGAAATTCGATCCCTCCTACTCCTTTAAGTCGAAGTTTTCTGAGTGGTATCGAGTTAAATTTTCTCCTATTGAACTTTGACCTTCTAAGGTTGCCCTTCATCTGAAAATCTAATCTAAGTCTACTTATTACTTAGTACTACAACTAAACTATGAAATCCCCAAGGAAATAACAGTAAAAGGTGAACGGGCAAAGGTTTTCCATTGTAATAACGAAAGTTTAATTACTAGAACGTCAATAAGTAGAAACCTTTTCTTGGCCCAAATTTGAATACCTTAACTTATCTACAGTCCTAGCAGTCTAAATCTACACGATTAGTTACGACCTTAAGTCAAGCCCATGTAAATGGTTGCCTCGATAAAGGATGCCATAAGAAAATTCACTTAATCTTCGAGTCTGTATCCTACGAAGCTGTTAATCCGTATATCGTAACTAATAAAACGCGCTAAATTCAAGTTACTCAGGAAATATTGTTTGTCCTGGACTTATGCAGAAGGGAAGAATGCTTACACAATATTCGTTTTGTATGAAAAAATATCTGTATGCAACGAAATACACGTGAAACTTGAAAATTTTGAAATTTTTCCGCCTCTTTGACAATGATATATAATATTATAAATCGACGTATTTATTAATTGCAAACAATACAATAGTGGAGAAAAAAAATTTGGTTTGTCAGCTTCGACGCGCGACTGGAGTTTGTTTTTAAGCCAATTGTTTTTAATAAATAACATATATTATAATATTAGAATAAATAACATGTATTATATAATTGCCATTTTGTTTATATTTCATTCATATTTATGTATATCAATACGGCAAAATATTATACATAAATCATGTTACATAAAAGGATGTTATAAATTTGTGAAAATGGTATGCCTAAATAAAAATTTCTGCAATCGCAATTAACTCTTATCAAATAAGTAGGTGGTAAAAATTATAAAACACCATTATATGAAATAGTAATTCCTATTTTTGCATATAATAATGTTATGAATTACCGAAAACATTTTTATAAAGTTAAATAAAAAAAAATGTTAGCAGCGGTGGGATTTGAACCCACGCCTCCAAAGATATTAAATGCCTTCAACAGCGCCTTAGACCGGTCGGCTATGCTACCACTGAACGCAATTTTAAAAATAATAGGAAAGATGAAATACATATAAAAAATATACAACACTTTGAGTTAACGCTTGTTAATTTCACTCCTCATAAAGTTTCCACTTCGAGCGCCTTATATGAAAATAAGTTCTTAAGGCGTAAACTGCAATTTATTAATCTTTTTATTGTTTACAATTATTGAATATTTTCTTTTATTTCCCATTGAAACCTTGTCTTTACCTTGCTACTTTCGAGTCTTTTTGATTTTTTATTATTCACTTCAATATTCTATTCAAAATCATCTAATGCAATCTATCATCAATCAATCACCAACTGCGATTCGTAAATGGGCGGACTGTAAATGGGTTGACTAGAATATTTATAACGACGATGCGCCTGATGCTCATGACCTAATATCTCTAACTAGGTGCATGTGACGATCTAATGATCTGTATCATATGATGAATGAGATTTCTTAGTTCCACACCATCCACACAAGCCATCGATAAATTTTGATATTCACCTTCCGGTTGCGCAATCACACCCTCATCAAGGTGTAACGACGTAGCCATTAAGCATTTATTACCATGGATCTAGATTTTTCACCACATTATCTACACTACGGGTAATGAATTGGACTCCTGAAGACAAATCCAATGAATCTAAACTCGATTAGTTTACCAGTAGCAGGTTCCACAGTGCCTAATCGTGTTAGCTTAGAGATTCCTGGAAAGAGCCACTCGCCTGAGCCTACTTATGAAAATTGATTTAGATAAGTTTTCGAATACGTTTTCTTTTTTTCACTATTCCTCCATCATTTGTAATTTTCAGCATAAATTATAAAATGATAAGGAAATGGCATCAATGAATCACTTTATTTTTCTTCCCTGTTTAACTGAAAAAATCTGGGGTATATGATTCAATAATTTAAAAACATGAAATTAATGCTGAAACTTAAGCCATTTGGATGAGTAAAAACTTATATCTTAGGCATAATATTATTATCTTAATATATGCATATAATGCACTTTTTTAGTATTTATTACACAATGTTATCAAGTCATAAACTTTACGACTGGATTCGACTAAAATAATAAATCTTTAAAAAGAGAGAGTTTTAATACCTTATAATCAGCTTTACACTGATTTGTCATGGGTATTACATCTATTTGCACCAAGAAATGTTTACAGTTACCAGGCCGTTAATTCAAATCTATAATCATTTCTGCCTATGAAACAGTTCTTAACTTTGTTTTAACAGTCTATTAATATATAACATTGGTGGGTGAAGTTAGATGTTAACCTGCGTATATATTGAAATCATCGTCAAGTTTACTGCCTATTCAATATAATTTGAAGGAATAATCCTTGATAAAATCACTTTTTTTATAAAACAACATTTGTTCAGCGTTATCTGTTATCCGACCGCTCCGCTGGATGTAAATTAAATATAACAATGATTGTTTTTTAAAGATTCAAATGTGCCCGTGGTTTTACTAACGTGGACATATGATGAATTCCTTCATCTTACGCATCAGTCGATGTCGCTGACAATTCTAATCCCAATCACAATTCTTGATTCAAAAAAGAACGAAATTACCAAAATTAAAGGTTCGATTTTGACTTCCAACTCAAGATAAATGATGACATTCTAAAAAAAGACGTAGAATTTGCCGACGCCTTTGAAACATTTTCTATTGAAATTCCAATTTGGACTACCAAATCTTTCAATTCATCTCCTGCTCTTGCTGAATTCTTAATCAAGAAAAATAATAATAAATTCAGGAAAGCTTACTAATATTAATTTAGAAATTAAATATATAAATTAGAAAGAGATTATAAAAATATTCAAGTTGTTGGATATGAAAAAGACTGATGATCTACATGATCTGTTAGTTAAAATTGTAAACTTCATTCTTGATTGTATTGCACCACATTTGGCACTCGTTTTTAATAAAAGTTTGGATGTTGGCTTGTTTCCTGATCTGATGAAAGAAAACAAAGTTGTTCCCATATTCAAAAGCGGGTAGTACATCAAACCTCACTAACTTTAGGCCTATAATCTGTACTGCCGATATTAAGTAAAACTTTTGAAAATTTTATCTTAAATCAACTTCTACATTTTTGTAGTGATAATCTAATGTCCAAATGAAAATTCGCTTTCACACGGAGTCACTCAACAATCGATGCTGGTGTTGAGCTTATTGGAAAAATTTTTGATGCCTGGGAGTATTCGCAGAATGGGATGGGAGTGTTTTGCGATCTCTCAAAGGTGTTTGATCGTGTAAATAATGAAACACTAATGAGGAAACTACATCATTATGAAGTTACATGTTGAGCACTCGACTTACGGGCATCATATTTGACTAATAAAGTACAGAAGGTCGATATCAATAACATGAGATCGACTGGATTCGTGGTCTGCATAGGAGTCCCACAGGGATCGATCCTTGGTCCGTTTCTGTTTTTAGTTTATATTAATGACTTACCGAGCCTTGTTAAAGATATTCATGAGATAGTACTGTTCGCAAATGATTCGTCTTTACTATTTAAAGTTAAAAGACTTCCACTCGATTATGACGATGTGAACATTGCTATCTCCAAAATTGAAAAATGGTTTACTCTTAATAATTTACTTCTTAATAGGAAGAAAACAAAGTGTATGAAATTCTCATTTCCGAATGTGAAAAATAAATCTGGTTATATTTTAATAAGAAACGAGGAGTTAGAGCTTATTGACACTACTGTATACCTAGGTCTTACTTTGGATAATAAACTTCAGTGGGGTCCTCATATCAATGAGTTGGCAAAAAGGCTTTGTTCTAATGCATTTGAAAATAGGAATTTTTTCCGATATCAAAACCGCCAGATCGGTTTATTTTGGCTATTTCCATAGCTTGATATCGTATGGCATTCTGCTTTGGGAATGTGCTGCGGATGTTCACAGAATTTTCGTTTGGTAAAAGCGGGTCATTGGGTCATTCGCGCAATTTACGGGCTGGGACCTCGTGTTTCTCTTAGAAGTAAGTTTAAAGAAATTGGAATTTTAACTATGGCATCACAGTTTATTTATGAATATTTAATGTATGTAAAAAAATTTTGGAATGTCTTAATAAAAATAGTGATAGACATAATTTCAATACTAAAAATAAAAATAAACGATGTTTACATATTAATCCGCTGTATAAGGTCACAAATTCATTTAGGGGTTTTGTGTGCGCGTGGTCAATAAGATTCCTATAGATGTACAAAATTACCCTTATACAAATTTAAAGTATTTATTAATCAAGTATTTTGTACAAAAGGGTATCATACAATTTCTGAATAATTAGAGGATAAATGGACATAATGGGCTCGACTTTTTACAGGTTGTTTCCTGCAATAGTATTGTATATGATTATATTCCTATATAATTGGTTTGAAAAGAGCTATTCTCAAGTTTCTTGCTCGTTCTTCTTGAGGGACGGGGCCTTACAAACGAGCGGTAATTAAAAAAAGGGTAATGATAAAATAATTAAAAAAAACTGAAACTTTCTAAAATGTTATGACGTATTTTAAGTATTATATTATAACCTATGAAATAAAGATATTTTAAATTTGAATCTGATTTAATTCTGATTCTATCGCCGAGGCCTGTTCCGGTCCCACATACAATTTTAATATCGGTGTCCGTACTGATCTTGCTCCTCCCTTGGGCATTGATTTTAGTGATAATAAACTACCATTTTTACGGGCATTTAAACATTTTTTTACATAAAAGTTATCCTATCGATAATAGTTATCCTAAATTATCGATACAAAATTTTACCACAATCCGTCCAACTGTCCAAGCAATCACGCTTTTGCATTTATAATATTGCAAATAACTTACGATCATCTACAAATGATTCTGTGCCGAAGTCCGAAATCATCTGATCTCACCCAGTGTGAGTCACACATCTATACGCCTGGTAGTATTTAGCTAATACTCGAACAAAGAAAAATCGTTTTCATTGTAGAATAAACGAGATTTCGACGCGGAGATGGGCAGACGTAAAAATTACACCCAGAATTAATATTAGGTATTACGACCACGATGTAATTAAACAATAACAAAAACGTTCACCTTCGCCAAAATAATCCCGGACGAACCACCCTCGAAGGGTTGAAAGGGAATCATTATTTTTAGCATTAAAGCAAAAAGGTTAACGTAATTTATTTTGGTTAAATTGCTTAATTCATTTTATTTATTTTTTTATCAAAAAGTATAATAAAATACTAAAAATGTGCTGCTTTGGAGTTTGTATGTCCGTCCTTGTATGTTGTATAACACAATGGCTCTCTGTGTGTCTTTTCCGTTTGTGCGATAATAAATCGAAAATCGTTGATCTAATTTAATTGATTATTATCTTAGTACAAAAATGTGTTATATGGACAGGTTTTATAACGCACTAATTTTTGTTGTCGGTTTCGCTCGTGTGAACGTAGAACAGACTTCTTACACCGATTGGTTATTGTTCATTGGTATGACAATGTCCAAGGAAAGATCAATGTTAACATTGATACTGAATAAGATTTGCGAGCAGGAGCACTGATAGGAACAAATTCATGATTGGGATCGGAATCATATAACATAATAATCAGCTGCACGATTGGTGATATATAAGGCGAAGGGAATTATTGTGTTTACGTGGGCAAAGCCGCGAGGGAAAGCTAGTTAAAGATGCATCAATACATATTTACTGCATTTCTTTAATAATTGAAAGTACTCTCAGTTTTAGTATTAATTTAATGCTTATCTGTAAGACATTGGGATGAAATAATGAAATGTAATAAAATTGCGACTCATGCATATTTATTGAACTTTAAACATTTTTATGTTTTGCTTTTGTAGTTTTTTAGTATTCATGTCGCAAAATAATATAAATATTTTTCATGGATACTGTTTGTAGAATTTCTAATATTGTTCGTGTAATTTTTAGTGTAAAAAATAACCTTTAGTTAATAAAAAAACCCGTTTAATTAAAACTAAAATTTAGCAATCCCTTAATTAATTGATTTACGAGAAAGATAGCGAGAGGTGTTTTTCATTTATTCACGATAAGCTTTTCCTGAAATCTCTTTATAAATGTCGCTTTAGTTACAGACATAAACTTTGTTACCAGGTTCTAAAAAATTTCTAGTCTTCATCATTAAAATAATTGCTACCCCTAAACTTAATGTTTTGTAATTTATCAGTCGAATCTTTGTTTTTTTTTGGTGAAAACTTTAAGTTTGGTCTCAAAAAGCCAAAATTTTTCGTTCATTTACACTCCCTGTTCGAAAAAACGTAAAGTTTAATGTCTTATTGCGGATAATAATCAATACCAGGATGATCTAACTAATAAAAAGTAGGGATGGGTGTACTGCAAACACATACAGTCGCATTAGCTAATAAAGTAGATCATCTTACAATTTACTAGAGAACAATTGAAATAATGAAATATAAATTTGTATCAAAAAGGATAAATTTGCACAAAACTTAATTAGAAAGAAACAAGACGTCATTACATAGAAAGATAATTGTGAAATTTAACAGTCATCAAAACATCTTTATTCAGAAATAGTTAAACGAACTACGGTCTCTTACTTTTACCTTAAAAATGTTTTTTTTTTCGTGGTCTTCGTATTCTTTAATTAGTTATTTATACATTCTAGTTATTAATAAAACAGTTTAATTTAAAGAATCAAAACTTACTGAAACGTAATCGAAATTTAACAACGAAACAAAAAAAAGCAACAATATGCTTATAACACAAAAATATGATTGTAGTAAAAAGTACAAATAAAAATAAAAATAAATTCTACATATTTTTCTTGACGGATGTTTTTGATTTTTATTCATATGCATAAGAGTCAAAAGCTCAGTTTTTCTCGTCCCATAAAAAAAATATTTTAAATGTAAATCTCTATTTAAAGCGCTCGTTTGTCTAAGCAAAGTCAAGTTATTTATTTAGTGTCGGAATCACGTTATGTGAACTGTACTTTATTTGTACGTAACAAGTATTATTTGCGTATAGGCCACGCTACTGTCAAGCTTTGCTTAATAACTGTGTAAATATACAATAATAAGACGGATATGTCAACGTGCAGTGTAGAATCAAGCCATTCGGAACTTAGAAGTGATATTTTTTAATATGTTGTTATATTTATTTATTAAAAATTATTTTTATTTTTTATAATGTAGCTATTTATTTAAAATTGCATGTGAAATTTATTTTAAAATAACAATAAAATAGCTAATTTAGCGATAGATCTTTAATAAGATACCTTTACGCTATTGGATGACCTTTGTTTTGATGATAATATTATTACAAAACTTTAAGTATCTCCATATCTCAGCAGGCCAGAAGTTTACTAAAAACGCAAGCAATTCGCCTACTAGTCGGACAATAATTTTAAGTTTAAAATCAGATCAATAATTACCACTTTCGCTTCTTATTTAAGTCTGGATATGCCAGTTGTATATTTCCGCGTCAGTGGACATATAGTAGAAATATTGAATAGACTATGGGCACCATTATTCATCTTTTCGAATATAGGCATGGTATCGTTCTTTATTAGCTCGACTTTAACAGAAAAAAAAGCATGCTAATAAAATCAATGGCTTGTTGTATATATAGCATTCAAAATATTTTTAGAAATATATAAGTACATATATATGTTAACAACAAACGTGGCCCAGGTATTTTTTTCTTAAGAATAATGAGGACGATACCTAAGAGCAGCTCTTTTAGGTTTTAGATATATATAATCCCAAATATAAAACTATAGCAGAAAGACGCAACCCAATAAGAAGGCGACTCAATGACATCCTTATGGGTATCAATCCTCTAAATAATCCCAAATTATATTATTATTAACATTATTATTATTATTCATATTATCGGAGTATCAACAAAATCTAATTCCTGGTTGCGTGCTACTGGTTATAAGCAGGGCCCGCTCCCCGTTCACGCAGTACGTGCCGCGCATAAATAGCACTGTACTAACTATATGGATATCCATAATATTTGTAAGCTCTCCTCGATGCAAATCAAAAAGAGAGAAAAATAAAGTAAGAATTACACGTAAGACGCTTTTGTATATTAAGAATTATATATTAAAGACAAAGAAATTCAATGGATTTATCCATACTTGGTTTTACTCTTTGACTTTTTTCATGCTTTTAAAGTGTATGCCCTATGCAAGTTTATCTGTCTAGATTATTTTTAATCTAGTCATTACGTCGGATTTGGAAGCTAAATCTTCGTGAAATTACGGGTCGCGCACTTGACCTTGACCCATCAATCATTATTTGACTAACAGGGTTCAAAGGGCCGACGTCAATGACATGAGATCGTCTGGACCGTGGTCCGCATGGGGGTGTCACAGGGATTGATCCTGGGTCCGTTTTTCGTTTGTACGTATGACTTACTTAGCCTCATTAAGGATGTTCATGAGATAGTATTGTTTGTGGATGATACCTCCTTGTTATTTAAGGTTAATAGAAATCGACTCGATTATGACGATATGATAATTGCTATATCCAAAATTGGAATATTGAATTATTGTAAATAATTTACTTCTTAATTGTATGAAAAAAAAAATGTGTGAAATTACAATTTAACAATATAAAATATAAATTCGGCACTATTTTAATAAAAAACGAAAAACTAGAGTTTGTTGTTACTAATATTCCTGAGAGTTACTTTAGATAATAAACTTCGATAGGGTTCTCGCATAGGCTCTTAAAAGGTTTAGCTCGGCTGCATTTGCAATTAAAAAGATAAGAAATTTTTCCGATATCCAATCTACCATGTTGGTTTATTTTGGTTGTTTGCATAGCTTGATATCGTATGGCACCCTGCTTTGGAAACATGCTACGGACGTTCACAGGACTTTTGTGTTGAAAAAGCGGGTATTTGCGCGATTTACAAACTGGAACCTCGTGTTTGTGTTGGAAGTAAGTTTAAAGAAATTGAAATTTTAACTATGGTATTACAGTTTATGTACTGAAAATTAATATAGTTAAGAGTAAATGTAGATTTTTTTTAGTTAAATTGCAATAGATATCCTTTTAATAATATATTTATTTTTATTTGAATAAATTATAAACGATATGTACATGTTAGTCGACCGCATAAAGTTGCGAATTTATTTAGGGAGCTCTGTGTGCGCATGTTGAATAAGATTCCAAAGGATATACAAAATTTGCCCTTACACAAATTTAAAGTCTTTATTAAGCAAATACTTTGCAAAAAAGGGTATTATAAATATTTAGATGATAAATGAATATATGAGTTCGACTTTTAGTCCGTCAACTTTTTTTGCTTAAAAAAATATTGCATTAAATTCTGCAAACGAAAGGTTTCTTAATGTTAAAATTAAAAATAATAGCCTTTATTTAAATAAATTTAGATGTCTGAACTCGAAGAGCTGAAACCATGACAAAATTATATTTTTGGAGGAACTTTTAAGCTCAAACTGCTAGGTGTATTTCAAAAGATCTTTAGCTTTAAAGTAGCAAAATTTTTCAAGAATAGCCTATAAGGTCAACTCATTCGTTGAATTTTTGAGCACAAAAAAGCTTATAGATAAATCTTTGATCTTTGATACGTCTATATTATTGAACTCCTGGAGCTCATATACACATCGATACTTATCATAGCAAAAAGTTTTAGGGATGGCCTGCAGATATAATAAACGATATTGGTAAACAAATAATTACTTATTTATTTTAGGTGAATATCATCAACGATTACATATTAAGAAGTCAAGTAGGTGCGACAAAAAATTGAAGTTATTCTCGACAGAAATTCCCCAATTCTGGCAGTAATATGAGGCGAATCGTTCCTCAGGGAAGGTCCTAGATATCCTATTTCAGTAACTTTTCACATCAAGCGAACTACAAGAGCGGGGTAGGAATTGACTTATAGCGCTTGGAATTAACTATCCTTTGATCTTGTAAATGTAATAATAAAAGGAAAAATAAAAATCACTTTTTTGCTTTGTGCTTATCTTTGATGAAACTTTTAGTTTGTTTCTAAAAAAACTGGAATCCATTAAAATACTTTTTTGTAGATTAAATTTGAAAAAATCAGTTTTCGATAATTGCAAATTATAGATAATTTATGATGAGGTGGCTAAGGAAACGTGAAATAGATATTTAAACGAAAAAATGTTTTGAAGCTGTTTAAAGCAAAACAATAAACAATAAGTTCTTTTTAGTATTTTGTTTCAAATAAATTCAATATTTTATTTTTAAAATATTCCCAAATAGTACCTGTTAAAATTTAAGGTATTAAGAGTATGTTTGGTGACAAAATAAAAGAGTTTTTTTATGTTTGTTAATGCTAGATAGATAATGAATTGTTTATTGCTATTATGATTTTAGCATCACCTAAATCAAAGTAGAAATAATTATCTCAATCGCGTTAGGTTCGTTACTCTGATTGATAACCTATTTTGGTTTGTGAATAGAAAAAAAGTAAGCAAACGGTAATTGATAAACAGAAACAGCAGGTATGTAAGTGAAATAAATTACTAAACAACGCATTTCGCATTAGAGTCGGGTTGCGTTACGTTAGCCGCACCCATATTTGCAATTAATGTTTCACTCTTTGGAAAGCAAACACGACTTTTGCGTGAACAAACCGTATGGAATCTGATTTCATTCGATTTTCGTCATTGAGCTGTAGCTGGGAAAGGCATTATTCAGCGCTCAAATTATTTTTACAAAAAAAAAAAACTCCTTTTTTTGTCAAACAAACGATAGACTTTGTCCAAACGTCATAGTCATTTATGATCAAATCCTCCTATAGTTTAAATGGACCGGGTCAGGTTTTTGTAGTATACAAATGTTTCGCCAGTGATTCATAACAAACCTTGTATTGTTAAACTGTGGTAGTGCGACAATGTTGCCAATTCTGTTGACTCGGTGAAATAACACACTCTCGAATAATACGAACGTGAAGTAGCAGCTTACGCTGTTGCGTACGAGTGGGAGTCTCGATGCCCTATTCCCCCCATCCCCCTCCAAAAGCCCTACGCAACTTGCATTGAATATCTTATTCCCTCCCTGGAGACTCCTCTAAGACTGCGAGTGTGTATGAGCGGCGGAGGTAACCATCTACTCTCTGTGAGTTGTCTGCTCTTTTGCCCCTCGAATAAGCTTAAGAAAACATAATTTTTTTTTTAATCTTAATTGCACAGCTTGAAATCATGTCCTGAAAATTTTATGATAAAAGTTAATAAAACTCACATCGCTCATGCTGTAAATTAGGGGACAAATAAAAATAATTGTAGAGATTATTCGAATCCAAATTTATAGTACGGTAACTAGCTAACACCACCATTTATAAGTCATTAACTTAGTATTAATATACTGTACTCGATTTTCTCAAGACATTTGATTAAGTATCATGGTCGAAAGCTGTTTGTTGAAAGTATAGTTCTAGTCGACCATGACGATATTCCATCAAATGTTGGTAGTTTGATCAATATAATCGTAGGACTTTGGATAGCAACAGCAACTGCAGTGATTATTTTCACAATCTTGCATGATAGCCGGTGTATTTTCTTGTTGTTTTTGTGTCTCTTATCTTTGACTTCAAAATACTGTGCCATCATCAAATTGCTTATACGCGCGCTATACGTTATTGGTCAAGCCAAACACGTCTAATCATTAATCTCTTCTAGGTATTCATTTTTTGAAGGGTCATTGTGACTCTTTCTTGAATTGTAACTCAGTCAATAAATCAGAAAACCTGCTATTTCAGTCAGTAAAGGTGTTTCATCTGTTATCGAGCTTTTTCGTTGATTTCAAAGTCGTGGAATAAGCTCGGCAACTAGAAGTTGATGACTCGTCGTGTATGTTGTGTTGATGTTCGTCGGTTCCAGCTATTGATTTAATCATCCTACTTATGATTGACTAGCACTTCTAAATCTACAGCTGAAGCCGTGGAGCAGCTCAAAGGGTGCAGCTCCATGGGTGACTCCACCCATGGAGCTGCACCCCTCGAACATGAATACCGATAAGTTATCTCGTAGTTTATCGTCATGTGTTCTGTTGAGTTGCCACTTAACTTCGCGTCGCCCTTCTTTTCTTCTGGCCTTTCGATTTCTAAACCCCACTTCTGACATAAAATTTTCTGCAATAATCGGTGTCGGAAGACGTATAATCTACACATCATAACGAACAGGTGTATATTAAACGTTACTGTAGTATAAAAACGCACTACAGAATTACTGACACACTTTTTATTGGAGGCATTTTATTTATTGAGGTATGAATTGCAACGTAGAAACTGACTCTGACGGTCAACGATTCATAAATACTCTCGTACTTGAATAAAGTCATAAATAAGTCATTATAAACAAGGTCATGAAAACCACATTTCTAATGGCACGAGAACCGTCTGACGAGTTGTTATTCACAGATTTAATAAACAAATCCGTTTACCATTTCCGTTGTAAACAATAGATTTCTATTTGGTTGTATATTGGCATATATGTTATGCTGCAATTTTTTTCTTTTTTTTTTTTGAGTAGAATTCGCAATAATATTAAATATCCCGATTGCACCCTTTTGTGCCCTAATGCATGCCCAATGTATAAATATGAAATGACAAGATAGATAACTCTGAAAAATAAAGACATCCCACACCCAAACGACGCGCTTCGTTTTATGAGCCATAAAGTCGCGACAACATATAACGTGATGCGTTGGGAGAAGTGGAAATACCAACAGGGAACGGAGCATGCGCATATTAGGGCGATCTGTTGGGGAATCCGGGAGTTGATTAAATTTGTATCGGCCTCTGAAAGTCTCTCAAACGTTACGCGTTGTATAATTGGGTTTGCGACTTTGTTCGCGTTTGGATCGCGTTCGTCGCTCGAAAACGCGACGTTAATCAAATGCGATTTTTGCACGTCAAAAATGGATCTAAATGCGATTTGATGTATTCATTCCGAATTAAAGAACTGAAATTCCAAAGGTCTCGCCTATTAAACTAATATTTTATATATTTCGAAATACCATTTTTTTTTAATAGAATTTCATCAATAATATTTTGTTTATCCAAAAAAAACGAAACATTTTGCGGTGAGATATTTAAACCTGAACGTAATAGAGTGTATTTGTTTTTTTTTATTTCTCGTGTTACACTCAGCGGGAAGCCTTACTTGATCCTTTTTTATTTCTTTATAAGCTCACTCTATTTTTCAAAGAGGTGGGCAGAGATCTTAGATTTCTACATGGTGCGATATTTGCATATCTATCAATCGACAATGATATCAATTCATTGTTTCATGTAAGGTCATCGGTTACAAGCACATAAACTTTGTTTTTTTCTTAAAAATACCACCAATTTGAACGGTACAATATTATCTAGGGCGATCCGAGTCGAGTCTCCCATCACATATATTCGTTCATTACGCACGTCTTATCAGTCTACATTGATTCATTCTTAGCGTACGGTCAAACCACCGCAACGTACCTTTTTGCGCTTTAGTCACTACATCATCTTTCAGGCCACATCGTTCTTTGACATCGCTGTTCCTACGTGTATCTTTAAAAGACATTTTACACGTCCCATAGGGACGCCTCTCCACTATATTGATTCAACTATCATTTTTTTCTGCCATATCCATCTTTCAGTACCTCATGTAAGCGTAGCGATTAGGAGTTCATCATGAATATCCAAACGCTCTTAACATCTCACTAGACGTTCTTACTACTGATAACAGTAAGCATTTGTTTCTTTCTGCGAGAGCTCACCTTTCAATACATCTGTCGCGTTCAATCGTAAACAAGCTACCCTAGTATACAAACTCTTTGACTTGTTCAATTGAATTTTTTAATCTTCTATACATATTTCACATTCGGTCATGCTTTTGATTATATCCAGTAAAAATTAAAAATATATTTATTTAGTAGGTAATGAAATTACACTTGGAATACGTCATTAATAAATTTTTTTCGTTTTTACCAACACAATGGGCAATAAATTCAAGACTTGCTCTTTTTATTCATCAATACAAAGGATTGAGTAATCAATAATTTAGTTGACATTTAAAAATAATATAAAACAATCTGATAGCTGAGCAGTTCAATCCCAAGGGCTTTTTCAATTAACATATTCAGACACAGTATAATAGCCCTTGCCAAATAACTTTCTTTTAACGAAATGTTTCAATTCATTAAAAAAAGCAAATTTTGAATTTCAGTTGGAAACTTATTATAAAAGTGCACACACATCCCTTTACATGATTTATTAACTTTACTTAGACGGGTCTTATGAGCAGCAAGACCGTTTTTATGTCTAGTGTTAATGTTATGGATTTCGCTCCTTTTTTGGAACGATTCTATAAGCGTATTGACATATATCAAGTTTTGGTATATATATTGTGATGCTAAAGTTAGGATATTAATTTCCTTAAATTTTTCTTTGAGAGATGTTTTGTAATGTATATGACCTTACAATGTACCATGACCTTAGTCTTGCTAACTATTAAATGTATACGGGATATAACGCGGCGTGTCGTGTAAAGCCCCGTTATTACTAAGGGATCCTAATGAAACTTGGCACATTTATTTCTTAGGCAATCACCTTATATAGATTCAAAGGTAAACAAAATCGTTCAGTTAGTTCATACATGGTGGCCATTACAATTTTCAAAATACCAAAAAGTGCTATTCTTCATTAAATAACTTTTAAATGATAAAGTTTTGATGAATTGTCAAAATTTTGCATTCATTCCAATTCTGTACATCGTAAACAACAGGGAGGGCTCTATTTATGTTTTGGATGCCCCATGGCATTTTTTGATTGTTTAGTCGTTGTAGAAATTTTTATGCGCCCCATGATCTCGTTTCAGTCACTTAATAATTATGGATTATTACTTATTCCGCTGACGCAGCGACATTAAGTGCCGGTCACGATTCTAATTTTGGCCTTCGCTTGTGCATAATGGTAGGATAACAAATCACGATTTAAACTAAAACGGACATCGAAACGACAACTAGATCTATAAATACCATTTATACTGGTGTTTATATTTTTTTTACATAAGAGGTAACGTTGTATATATATATATATATATAACATAACATGATCTTATTTATTAACTTTATATCATAATATTTGAGAACATAATTTACCTCTATGCAAAATTTCATTACAATCCGTCCAGCCATCAGTGTATGACAAACATACTTTTACATTTTTTATATTATACATGGCCTAGAACCATCTACACACCATTCCGCATCGAATGGTCGCAGTCCCATATCGACACGATTAGTATTATTTACGTGATTGAGCCTGAACGAAAAGCAACTCTATTACATGTGTATACAGATTATTATATTGTATGAAGTGTTAATTCGATCCAACGCTTTAAAGTCGCTCGAAATTGCATATAAGAATGACATTTTTTTATACCCAACAAGTTCGGCTCGTAAACCGATTCTGGAATCGAAATTTGTTAACGAGGGCGCGGGAAACCTTTTACCCGCGGCTCCGCTCGCGTAGACAATTTTTTTTTTGGATAGGATGGCGTAAAATCCCTTCTTAATGGGCGTCCACGTCCGGAAAAGCGTAACTATGCTAAAGTACAGGTCGGTCGAACCTTTAGTGTAGAAGATCTCACAAAATTATGAATGTTTTTGGATAGTATTTACATCAAATTCGTTCTCACTTAACGTCTACGACCCAAAAGGAGTAACTACACCAAAGTGCAAGTCAATCGGACCTATAGTTTAGGAGATTTCATAAAACGATGAGTTTTTTTTTTGGATAGGATTCGCGTAAAATCCGTTCCACGTCACGAAAAGAGTAGTTAAGCCGAATTTCAAGTTAATGGGACTTACAGTTTCGGAGATCTTGTAATAAGTCAGTCAGTCAGTTAGTCAGTGGTATTTTACTTATATATGTACGTACAGCTTAGTACGTTTTAAAAATATTTGTCACGGTCGTATTTGGAAACATAGTAACGAAATTTTTTCTCAAAAGTACATGCAAGAATAACATCAAAATGGTTCTTAACAATTCCGAATTTACTTCTAGAATTTCACATTTGGTCTTTGAAGAAGATATATACGACCTTATATAAACAAGTGCCTTAATAATATGCACGCCCCGAGAGCACATTACGCGTGAGGGGCGTGACTTCCCGCGAACGGTGACAAAGGATTCGCCAATGTAAAACTTTAGCATGCCTGTTTTGTTAAAAGTTAACCGGGGCTCTTGATGACTGTTCGGTTAATTACGTTAAAACAAAGCCAACATGCGACGCGAGTCAAAGGTAATTCCGTTAATCCGATGATTAACATGAAGAACAATGAAGGAAAGAATTATTGAAAATGAATAACTACGCTGTACAGAAAACAAAATAGTAGGAGTTATTCTAGATAAGTGGTAATTGAATATACAAAAACAGTAATAATATTACGAACAATAACGAGAAAAAAAATTGTAAAACAAAAAACGGCCGAGTGCAAGTCGAACTCGCAGCTGTACAGTTCCGTAACACTATACAATATTTCACACTACATACCTTTTTAAAATACTTATTACAAACCAAAAACAAAAAACACCGAAGAACACACGTTTCTTGTAAGGGGGGCCCTTTAATTTTAAATTTATTTCTATTAATTGTTGTAGTGTTGGCTATAGTATTTACGCCGCGTAAAAATTTTAAGTGTCTACCTATTACGGTCTAAAAGATACAGTTTTGTGACAGACTGAAATATATAGAGACGGACAAACAGAGAGCCAAATCTTAGTAATAATGACCCGTTGCTGCCTTTGGGTTCGGATGCCTTGAAAATGGCGCGTCACAGCTCTTAAAAATGTCGTTTATCGTGCGTCGAAAGAAAATAAAAACAAAATGTTGAACTATTAAACTTACACTTCCATAAACGTAAATGACGGCGATGGCCAAGTGGTCGGTGGGTTACTATCGGATTGTAAGTTACCGGGTTTGAACGTTGGTCAAGGACGAATCAATCAATAAGTCTCGACTTAAATGGAATGACGGCTCTTGCTCGGTGCTTGGGAGAGCGAGTTAAGTTACAGTTCTAGAATATTGTCGCCGCTCTGCGGGTACCGGTCTTCAATGGCCTTAATCAGCATTGACACAGCATCGAGCATTTTAAACCTGAGGGTCCTCAAGCTGAAACAAAAGATCCGGAAGTGTATAAGTCCGCAGCGGTGTGATAAAAATCCAGAAATGAGAAAAAGAAAAAATGTTTATTCTAAACCCCCTTTGAGGGTAGGGTTAATCAACTAAGCAGAAGAAGTTGAGTCAGAAGAAATGGAAAGGACCTCAGACTTCTGTATAATCTTCTCCATTTTACTCTTGCACTGTAAATCACATGATTGTTTGTTTATTATTTGCTACCAGATAACGTTACTGCACGCTGTGAAAGAAATAAGAATATTTTAGGTACGTATCGAATCAAATACAGTAGGTACATTATTTATACATTTTGTGCCAATTTTTGTATCATCGGAATCGAGCAAAATATAATTTGTTTGATTTGAACATTTAAATTGAAAAATTTTGGACAAATATAATAAGCAATAAAACTTAACCAATCTAAAATATCACCAGAAAAATATAAATTTCAAAGCACGTTGACATGTTTGCTTTTCAAGGAACCAAGCTTTGAATATAGTTTATCGAGTTTCGCTCGTCCTTACTGCAATTTTTAATATCTTAGTTTATATGGGCATACAAAGCAGTTGTTCAACCCAAAAAATTTAAAAATCCAGACTAGACGGTCACCTAGCTGTCGAAGACGTAAGCAGATAATTATTATGCGAAATTAAAAAAAAATATGATGAAAGATAATGGAATTTAAATAGATGTAATTAAAAAAGTAACAATATTTAATGAAGTTCATTAAGAGAAGTGACACAAATGAAAAAAAAAACACTCCCTGTTAGGTTTTTTTTTTGATTGACCTACAAACAGAATTATTAATATAAAATAATAAATAATTTAATATGCATTAGTTTTGGATTTTATAGCTTTATTATCGAGTATATTGGTTTACCTATAACCCGTGGACGTATGTTAGTGTTAATTACACAGACGGGATGAAAGGAAACGGTTATTTGTTATTGTATATTTTTAGGGTTCCGTACAACGAACCCTTATGAGATCTCTTTATTAACCGACTGTCTGTTTGTTAAGACGCTTTTTCTTGGGTACACGGAGAGGTGTCAAGTTGAAATTATTTTTTGCAATTGTAACTTGACATTCGCATGTCAAGTTGTAATCGCATCAGTCTGTATGACACTCGAGTATGGAGTGTCATACAGACTAATGTATAGGCGAGTATTATTAAAATTCTGTTATAAAAATTGAAGGTATTTTGAAATTCACATGAATATTTTCTTTTTTTTTTTTTAAAGAAAGCCAATGAGAGTTTCAAAGTTTTTCGAACCTCTCATCTCGTTTTCAATCATCAGATCAGTATTGGTATCTAAAACGGGCAAAAATCGTCGAAACTGTTAGTGCATGAAATATACGTTACATAACTGAGTTTGTACGGAACTCTCAGAACGCCAGCCCTATTCGCATTTTTCTGGTGTTTTCCTTTTCAGAATACAACGAACATGCAGAATTTCGTACCATTGTCTAATTCGTTTATAGCGAGTGGTTTTTGTAGCTTCTTAATTTATGTTGCTCCATGTAAACTCATGCAAACCAAATTGGGCATGTATACAATGTATCAATTGCAAACGAAACTACTGAACTTGCATATAAAAATTAATAAATTCAATGAAACAAAAGGGCTTACAAAGCTCGTCCCAAGCGGATCTCTGTGCACTGTGTCTACTTCGGAGAAATAATCGTGAACTAATGTATTATTAATGACACGCTCTTAACTATGAATGTTGTTGTACGACAAAGCTTTACTTGCAAAAAAAAACAACCCAAAAATACGACGTTTGCATTGGCTATCTTTAACTTTGCTAAAATCAAGTTCGTACCCCTTGTGTTGTTTACGTCGTAAGTTTTGGGGGCGGGCGTCGATTTACGCCAACTTAATTGGTTACTTTGAATTTGGTCTAACTAATAATGATTTTCTATCGGTGTATTTTTGAAAGTAAATATTTTAGGTTTACGAATTTGATGAATAAGTTTCGCCCGTCTTTCGTACTCAAATGAGAACACTCTATTTTCCATTCTAAGTTAATGATAACTTTTGTCATCGTTACCGACGTCGAGCCGACGCTGAAAACGAATCTCTGTAGAGCTTATCATTGGTTTAAAGTAGTTTTCAAAAGCGAAAACATTCATCGTCTTGACATGTTTTGGAGTTAATTCCATTTTCTTTACGAAAAACAAAATTAGATATGCAGTAAAATAAATTAAAAAACCCTTCCCTGGCAAAAAATATTTTAATCGTTAAATCATATTTTAAGTTTAATGTCCGCGACTCAAACACATATGATCGGCCAAAATTTGTCCTCCCTAAAGACGCATGTGTAATACCGAACGCGAATTCGAAAGCGAATTCGTCGAATAAAACCCGCAATAGGTTTTTCAACCGTATCTGATTAATCAGTTTTACTCGAAATTCCCTTTAACCAAATGAACTAAGTTTTTTTTTCAGATTCCTAGACGAGCATCCATTTTGTATGTTACTAGCTGTCACCCGCCCACTTCTCTGGGATTTATGGGCTATGAAAATAAATAATAAAAATATGTATATAAAATATATATATATATATTTAAGAAAACAGAGTTTTCCTTATATATACAGATAATAAAAACTATCATAGTAAAACTATCAGCATCAAAGATTGTAGGAGGACGCGCTAATTCAGCGAAACGACTCTGACGAGGAAATTCACTGATATTTTCACGAAGAACTCGTGAGCGAAAAAAAAAACATAATTTTCCAACGAGTACGTCCATCGCCAAGTTCTCGCCGTGCTTAACTCCTCAGAATTTAATTTAAGTTGTTCCGCTTACACCCATTTCGGTGCGATCGCCGGGAGCCGATGGGTATCTCGAGGGCGAATTTTCTTATTAAGTGCGCAATCAACTGGCCCTGCTTAATATTAGCGAAGCGGTTTTTTCTCTTCAGTTTTTTTCATGGTGGAAGTTGAACGAGATGCTTGTTTATGCTAATCGGTGTCACACAGCTCTGAGCCGCGACATCGTAAACAACCACCCTACGCGTTCGTGTATTGTGTAAAACTTTTTGTTCTTTAACGTTATTGTGATTCAGTTTAGTGTTCATGATGTTCATGATGGCACCACATTTTTTATGCAATCACGGTACTATGACAATATCAATAAATTTTATAAACATATTTTTACTAGCCGCTACTCGCACGCTTAAATTAAAATTTAGCAAATTTTTTTTTTTGTTGTAATTCAAAAATTTCCACAGTATGACTAACTCAAGTCCACACAACAATACAAAAGAAAATTAATACGGCTACTAAAGAAATACAAAAATAATGATTAAATTTTTTTATGGTTACTATACGGTTTATTGAAATCGTATAATTATAATCTGCCATTTGTGCAATCACATATGCTTACTGAACAACAGTTAATTTTCATCGAGATCGGTTCAGCCGTTTGTAAGTTACAAAATAATATATAGACAGATAGAAAATTTTAAAGGTCTTTATTATATTTATTCCTTTCTCTTTCCGCTCAGACTCGTCTGTTTTCTGCTGTCGGAACGATATCCGTTCTATCAGCTTCCGACTGATGACCAATCGAGTGCAAACTGCACAGTTATGCGTCCCATTGCACTGGAAAATGGGAAATTGCACATCATGCGTCGAGTTCGAAGGAAAAGGAAATTGCTCACTTTACACCTTATAGAGAATCCATTAACGAATGAAAGGGTATTTGCTTTCGTGAAAGAAATAAATACAGATAGACATGTAAATAAAGAAACCAATTTTTGCGGAGATTCTTAATTTTTTAATTACCTTATCCCTAATAATTTTATAGGATGTTTTTTGTGTCATGTATTATTGTATAATTTTTTTTTAACCGACGAAAAAAAATCAGAGGAGGTTCTCAAGTCGACGCGTATATTTTTTTATGTATGATCACGTATAATTCTTTACAGAGTAGTCCCATTTTGATAATTTCTTTTTTATTGGAAAGGGTATACACCGAAGTCGGTTCAACATAAACTTGGAAAAAAATTCAACCCTAAGTATGGGAAAAGAGGGGATGATTGATTATTCATTCACAGATTATAATGTATGACTTTACAGAGTAGTCGTATTTGATAATTCTTTTTTTATATTTAAAACTATTTATATTATACAATAAATAATAGTTAAATTAGGATTATATAACAGTTAATAGATAAAGTAAGTTAAGTAGCTATTTTAAAAGTAAAAAAAAATAAGGATGTTGGTTAAAATTTTAAAAGGTTTCGATCGGTAAGTCGTAAACGAAACACAAAATATTACCAAAACAATTTGGATAGAGACAGGGCCTATAGATTTATAATTATAGATTTCCGTCCTTTTATAAAGTTTTTTAGCTGGTTATTAAGTTTTAAGATATTTTGAAAAATCTGAGAAACTGTTGACTCTGCAGGCCATAAAACTTCCTCCTATGGTACTTACTGATTTGTTCTTTAGCTTCTTAAGTTCAAAAATATAGTTATCTGTAAGGTTTTGAGATTTTTAAGCTCGAAAATTCGAAAGACGGTTGACCTTGCAGGCCAATCGTAAAAGTTGTTGCTTATTGGAGCTCAAAGTGTTCAAAAATATAATAGCAGTAATGCTTTTTCGTGCTCTTCAAGTTCAAAAATGTAATTATAATGCGTTTTTTGAATCCAAAATTAAAAATTAAATTTAAAAAAAATTCTATTGTATCTATTTTTTGACTACGATATCTGTCGAACACGTTGTTCAATTATGATTTATTTTACAGCATTTGACGCAGTTTTCTGAGCAGAAAAAGGTGACTTGAGTATTAAATATCCATCATGCAAGAATTTCATGTCATTTTAAAAAGCCTTATTTTCGAATATTTCCTTAACGATATCTCGTTAACAAACCAACCGATTTTATTGCAGTTTGCAACAATCGACTTGTTTTTAGGGAAAACAGCTGGTTAAATTTTGGAATTTATTTTTAAAGTATTTTATATAAGTAATGTATAAAAACACTGAAAAGTTTTTCTCCAAAGCTACCTCTAGAGTAAATTAAGTGACTTTTTATGCAATTTGCGATGATTAATACAGTTGTTTGAAGAAAAGATCTGATTAAATTTTAGTATCGGACGGTAGAGTAATATAAAAATTATTTCAGAAAATTTTGATTTAGAAATTTCTCAAAACCTGGCAGGCGGATTTAATTCAAATTTTCAAAAAATCTAAGTTTACTTTTGAATGTCCCAAGCTACGCTAGTTTGTTTAAAAGTTATGGACTCTAAAACTTTAATATCTGATGAAAACGATTTTCGGAGAACAAACTGAAAACAGTACCCAATTTACGAAAATTTTTCAATTTTTAAAGCGGAGAGTTATTTTTTATTAAGTATTAGGGAAATTATTACATATCATTATTCTTAATTTTTTTTTTTTTTGGATTGGTAAGCATTTAAATTAAAACACGTCTTCACATTTATTCGAGAAAGCAAGATATCCGACATCGATAGGTCAATTCAGACAAAAGCAAATGACTTTTTATTACCTTCAACAGGCACGTAGATATTCTAAAATGCGTATTAATTTTATACAATAATATATATAATTGCAAAAAAGAAATAAAGAATACGTTAATCTATCAAAACTTTTTAATAACACAGCTGAAGGCGTACGACAAAAATAAGCTCCATTACATCGCAGAACGAATTCCCTCGCAAATATTTGGCCGGTCCGCGGGCGCGTAAACGGAGTGTTGTCCCCGTTATTTGCAGAAAGCCGCTTTATGAAGATGGATGTCCGGGGCCGATGTAAATGACGATAATAAATAACTTAGTAACCTCGTTATCTTCTAGATCGATGAACTTGGCAAAGCCGATTCTAAAATCCGATAGGTTAGAAATTAATCTGACCCGGGGGGTGGAAGGCTGGAGAATAAAATCTAAACATTTACACAACGGTCTGCTTGTAAATTGCGAGAGGCATTGTATGTTAGAAGCATTAGAATACGACACTCACAAACATGTACCTGAGCTCTACATAGGACAGATATATAAATGATGTTTCAAAATCTGTTTAAAAATTGTCGTAACAAGATTATTTTTTTTATCTAAGATTTCATTTACATTTTTTTAAAAAGGTGTTTAAAACATTTAAAACATTTTGTGAAAAGCCTACAATTTTGTGAACATCTTGTATAAGTTGCCGCAATTACTTATTTTTTTAATTATTCAGTTATAAGTTCACTCCTACTTCCCAGAAGGATGAGCAGAGGCTACAGATCTTCACGTGGTACAATCGCTACATATCTCTCTTGCTACACCCATAGCCGTCAATCGTTTTATGAAAGTTCATAGGTTTCGGGTTCATCAAATTTGGCCCTCCCTTGATATACCATCAATTCGGTAGATTATAAGCATCTTTTTTAAAACCAGTTATATTTATACTTCTCAACCATCGAATCTGCATTTCATTGTTACTAGTCACTACATTTTCTTTAAACCCACACCATTTTCCATATATTCTTGTATATACAAATGGTGATATGAAAATTAGTAAATTAGTTGGTAGTCATTTCATCTTTCAAAGAAATTCTACACATTACATGTAAGGATCACATCTTCAATACATGGATGGCAGGATGTCGTTATGGCTAATCGCGGGTTTTTTCTATTCAACAACTGCAGGCAATGCACCATTCATATTATTTATCGCATGTATTCTGTGTTAATTATTTCCAACACTCTCGCCTTCATTAGTAAACCAACAACCAAATATTGTAGTGTTCCAATATAATGTTACGATACTGGCATTTGTTAATGAGAATTACGAATAGCTGTCGCAGCGCCATCTAATATTAAGTAGTCGGATTGGAAACTCATGGTGCTTCACATAACGAAACTATAAACATTCCTTATTGACTATGAACCCTAAAAACAAACTTTAAATTCGATTTATCGTTTAATCGTTGATTTGTTTTGAATGTTTTTGATACTGAACTACCGGATTTTTACTATTTTGCATCGGATGATTGTGCTCTCACACTTAATTCTTTTTCGAGGGTTAATTGTAGTTCAACAAAGATTATTAGCTGTGTATCCCCATTTTTTACTTATTCCCTTGTTGCTGTGGAAAAACAATCTGAGTCGCTAAAGTCAGTACGTGTACATACGCCCATGCGCACCGACGTTTGCCGCCGGTGGAACAAGGTATATATGACAATAAACCACTTTTCTGTGTCTCGACAAAGAATTCAATGAGTAGAGAAGTTTCATTCACAAAATCCTGAACCTCACAGGCAATATACGTATGTACTACATCTTATTCAGAATACGGTTGGCTTAATGCTGTTTAATTTATATAAAACTGTTTGGTTTTTAGGTACGGAGATGTCTAATTATAATTACAAAAGAGAATATAGGGGATAGAAGATAGAAAACAGAATATCAGTGAGGGGAGATATGGAATAAGAGATGAAATATAAACAATAAAAGATATGAGGTAGTAGATAAGAAACTAAGGACGGAGAATAAGAGACCGAAGGCGGAAGATAAGAGACGAGGGAAGTGAGGTTGTAAGAAATAGAAAGAAACAGAAGGCGGGAGGCGGGTATGGGAAAGGAGAGGTCATTGGAGCAATGGGCAAAGGTGGGACGCGGTAGACGGGAGAAAGGAAAGAGAAGACAAACGATAAGAGAAGATCTGTACATCTGATAATTGCAGTGACGGTCAAATGACTAGTGCATTGCCTTCGATTTTAAAAATTCAGTGTCCTAATCCTGACTATGAATGATGAAACAATCATAACGAATGCAAATTCCTTCTCTGTACAATAAAAAGTATATTAATACACTAAAATTATATAAATAAATTTATATACATATATGTTTTTTCATACTTTTTTTTATCCTTAAAAAATAATATCAATTAAGAGTAATTGCATGTAATAATAATATCAAATTGTAATAGTTTTGCAAATAATATCATAATTGTATTAGTTGAGTGGAAACTTCATCAACTGTTTCGTCATCTTTATAATAATTCCAATGAACTGTTAATTCAAACACGAATATGTGACTATTAATTTTTTTAATGCACAATAGTTGTTATTTTGCAGTAACGCAAAAAATAACGCGATAAAATCAAATCAAAATCTATTAGCAACACGTAAACAGAGAAGGCTACGTGATATACTTAAAATTCTTTTGTCACGTCGATCAAAGAGCCAAAGGCGGACGGTGTATACATCCGGACGTCGTCGTCGGCGCGCGCGCTGCGAACGCGGAAAGGGTGAAAAAAAGGAGATTGGCATTTTAATTACATTCACGATCGTTGTTATTGTTGGATCATGCATATTTATTTCGAGCTTTCCGCGTTTAGGGTTGTGCTACTCCGGTTGATGTATTATTAGTTTATACGTCGTGAGGACAGTCGTCTACTGATTTTCACGGTTTCATATATCCGGTGTAAAAATGGAACCTTTTTAAAATCATTGTCATGTATGTCTATCCTTTTCACTTTATTCTTCTTCTTTATTTTTTGTCTTCTTTTTCTTCTGCTGTGTGTGAAGAACCATGTGTACTGTGTGAACTCACATAAAGAAGAAATGAAACCTTCAAAAAACTAAACTGTGAGAGAATGATTGAGACGAGTTCAAAATCAGGGGTGAAGTAATTATGGGGTTCATTTATTACAATATTGGTACCAAATTTAAAAGTTATTTTGCATTTTATTATTCACTCTCCATGTTTTCAATTTCAACAAATGACCATGCGCAGGTGCACATAAACACGTATGTCTAGTTCTCTCGCATTCTATCTCATCTACACTATCTCATTTTCTCGCAAGCTAAATAAACGTATATGTTTGTCTCTTTTTAGAAGATTGTTTCATTTCATCGAGATGAAAATTACGAAGGTACCAAAAAAGTTTTGACTTCAAAGAAGAATTCAAGAGTTTGGATAATTGATTGACATTTAAACACAGTTTATTTTCATTTTTAATTGTGAGTTTATGTCAACTACTATTCCACTGAAATATTTCTAAATTTTTTCTCGCATGTAACAAATTTTCGAATATAGAATTCCAATTTCCTGAAACTTATTTCTAAGAGATACACGAGGACCGAGCTCGTAAATTGCGCGAACGGCCCGCTTTTGCAAAACGAAAATTCTATGAATATATAAAGGAATAATGTGACGCCTTACTTATACTTTACAGAAAAACTTAAACAAATTTCCTAAGCTTTTAAATTCTTACAAGAAGAGCAAAATATTCGGGAGGCGTAAATGCGTTTAGCGTTACTTAATTTCATCAAGACTAACAAGTTCAATTGGCTTAGTGATTACGTACTACTTATACGAAGATATCGGGTTGTCCTTGCTTAAGATAACTGTTTTATACTTTTTATTTTTAATTTTAAGTGACGAAACAAACTTGGGCGAGATTATTAAAAACACTTTGTAAATTAATGTGATGATCTATGATATAGAACGGTCACCTCGCGAGTCTCACTCACACTACACTTTTTTATATTAATTTGGACTACTTTTTGTAACCTATACAATAAAAGTGTTATTAATAAATTGTAATTTAATTATAAACGAATTAAAACTATAATTAGTAAATTTACTTTTCTATATTATTTTTATGTTCTCAGTTTACATTTAATTGGCGTCATCGGAAATGGAGTAAACCATTGCTCCCGGTTTCGATATCAATCTCGGTTATTTTCCGCAAAGATAACTAAAAAATGAATTGTACAATAGACGACTAATGTGGTCTATTACTAGGTTCTGACCAATGAATTGCAGAAAATATATGTCTATTAAAAATGAGATTTATCTAGTATATATATATGTATACATAACCGAAATTTCTACCTTATTCAGTTCAATATTCAAGTTAAAGTTCCCAACCCTAGGTGCGGCCCTGGTCTCAATTTTATTCCATCAATTCATCAATCACTCTTAATCGTTCTTGCAGCACGGAACACCCGGCATGGTGGATTACGTGGTTTTTGAATTGCTATCACCCTCGAAGATTGGTGGCCTTAAGCCGTACGCTGATAATTCTCCGTACGACGCTTTACGTGCTTCAAAGACGCTAATAAATAAGGGTCTCATCTCTTTTTTTCGCTAATATAAAAAAAATAATACATACAGACGCATATAGAATCTCCTCCTCTTTTTTACAGTCGGTTCAAAATATATACAATAATTTTATGGTGGATATCTAATATTTTTGAATAATGTCCAAGTATGCAGGTTTAATTTGAAATAAATGATTATGACTCATTGGGTAATACAAATCCAATATGTATATGCAATAATGCGAAACCTAATAACAGAGGTATATATTTATAGGTTAAGTGCACTTTGATATAGGGGATCGGAGATAAGTTTTTATTTCAGTATTATCGTATAGCGTCTCTGCCACCCCACCCCCCCCCCCAAGTTTTTAATTCTAACTAACAATTAATATTTTTCGTCAAAACTAACCTTTGCGTTTTTTATAAAATGAAAATAATAAATATTTTGATCACTACAATGACTTTTTTAGCACTATGCCGTAATGACAGACAGCAGGTGGTTGAGTAAATGGTGTTATTCATTTCCATTGTATATTGCATAATAAATACTATTAGATTATTCTAATGGTTCTTTTTTTCAATTCACATTTCATAACCAACATCAGAATTTAATGATTTCCAAAAATATAGCAAAAAACAAGGAATCTTATTTATTTAATATTTCCATTTTGGAATCAAGTTCCATTATTTGATGTTTTGTTTTTGTGATTCAATTATATACCACTTGATGTGTTAAATTATAAGCTCTCACAAGCTAAAATAAATCTATTATTAATAGGTCTAGTCTCATTCGTTCCATTATTTTGTTTCCTATCTTAACGCCCATTTTTTTTATTTTTAATTGATCAACGAGAATTCTTTCATTAAAGCGATATCTTACGTAAGTAAAACATTCGGAAAACAATTAAAACGAAAAAACAATACATGATTGAACAAAAATAACCGTAATCGAATACAGCTAAAAAAGTGGATATTGTATTGGATTACCAAAGTAATTTGTTTACACAAATTGAGAATTCAATCTCCTATACAACAAGCAGAAGGGATAACCAAACATTTTTATTCCAAAATTGTGTTGTCTGTACAATTTAGAAATTAATCGACTCTTCGTCTGAAGATTTATCTTTGTTTACAAAGAGACTGTCTAAAAATTGTTTTATTTTTAGGGTTCCATTTTCTTTAAGGAAAAAGAAACTCATACGGGGTTTCAATTCTTCTTATAGGATTACTTAGTTGTCCGTCTGTCCACCTGTCTGTCAAAATTCTTTTTCACAGGGTCACGCGTAGACATTAAATTGAAATTGATAGCAATTACTTAGATATTGAGTCCTTTACAACTGTAAAAAAATTAAGGTCCTAAGTCAACGTAATCAAAAAATATGACTAAAATATTTGTGTCATGTTTTGAAAGTCGAAAATAAATAGAAACCTATAGGCTACTTTCTCTGATCTTACGGCGCAAGTGAAGGAAAATGTCTGAAAATAATTAATCTGTAGTCATATCACATGAAAAAACATTTTTTTGTGGTTCTAAACACTTGCAATTGGAGTAGGGATTTAGATTAATACATAGCATAACATTTTTCACTTCTCACTATGAAAACTTCTTAAGATGTTGGAAAATTGGATGTATTTAAAAACATCAGAATTTTTTTTGAAAAGAAAAACCATTAAGTATCGGAATTAATGCAATCAACATCTCACCAGATCAGTATGGAAAACAGTATGAAAAAAAAATTATCGAGATCTTTGGATGAAATATCTACATACATAAATAAGTTGAAGAGCAATCCTTAAGGTGCGATCCCATTTGCATTTGTCCGGTTATTTTAAACAATGGGATAAGGAATAAAAAAATATCCAAAATGAAAAAAAAAAGGATAGACGGTATCACCTGTACGGCTGTGGGTGTTATGAGGATAATAACGCGTGCCTAGTTTGGGGACAAACACATAGTGAATACTGTTGATATTTCTTCGTTATTACGGTTAACTAACCAAATTATCAATTTATGCAGTATTAAACGAGGCTGTGTTTATAGCATAATTTGATCATTTTCGTATTGCACAAATGACTTATGAATGACTCAAGTTCATCGGTATGGAAACAGTCAAAGCAAACTTTACAAAAGTTATCGACGTTCACGGGCGCGTATCAACAAAGTATACCCCATGCTCTACATTCGCTACAATTTCGCTTGTATTTGACAGATTGTGTTTCTTCTGCATTGTTATGTTGCATGGTAGTGAATTGATTGTAAGTCTTTCTAGGCAAGTGCATCGCTTGATTTCTAATCGCCAAAACATGGCTTTACAACTCTTCGTAAAATATATAGAAGGCAATTAGTTGACACTTCAAGCTTTTAATGATATAGTATTAATACATATGCGTGTGGAACGAAACGTAATCATGTAGAATTCGGGTATTATTGACTTTGACACTTAATAGGTCCTGTTATCTATGCCTCCCGATACCCAGTTTATAGTGATTTTTACATTCCATAATAGTTGTTAAGACATTCTTTATAATGACTTTCGTCTTTTGCACGTTTAAGAATGGCACCATTTCACTTTAAGCGGTGAAACCGGCCAAAATATCTCTTGTATATGATTTCTTCCTTAAAATTTATAATTTCGTTTTAATATTTTGCATTATATGTAATTTTATTTTCCTAACCTAAATAATTGATTTACTCGAACTTGAATAATTGTTTTATCTCGATAGAGGTCTATAATTTGGTACTTTGGAGGCGATTCTATGTCTAATTGATTTAATTATTTTATATTGGCACTTTGTTTCATATTACCGCTGCTAAGTTCAAACGAAATCAGAAAATGGTGATTACACACATTTAGAAACTGTTTGTTTTCAAAAATATGTTTTTAATAATTAACTATCGGTCAATATCCAGAACCATAAATTGCTCTTATTCGATTAAAAATTAAACATAGTTATCAAAACGTGTTTTCATTTCAAAGGATTGGTCACTTCCCCATTTCGTTTTCTACATACATATAAAATATATTTCGGCTATTTATTTCGTGGAACACACTGTTTCTCTTTATTTAGCTTATGTGCGCCAAAGCACCATTTTCGGAGTGAATCTCAGTTTCGTTACCGTGGCATAAAGTGAAATATAAAGTAAATCTTCGTTTTTCCTTAATCTTCTTTAATGTTATTTCTCAGTCACTCATAGAAATATTGGGATTTCTCTCTTGATATTATTTAATAGGCTTCTAATCAATTTTGTTTTCTTCATTTTTCTTAAATCAATTTCAAATTTATTGCTTGATAATCAGAAAATGTGTTTTATGATTATCAAATAACGATTTTCGCTATCACTATCGCTACAAATTATGTTAGTAGAAAGTCGATGAAAATTGCAAAATTATTATGCATAGGTGAAAATAATTACCTTAAGAGATATAGCAATTTTATTACAAATATTTTCATAAATATTAAGACACGTTATCAAGAGTAATCAGTTTTGCATATTCATAGCGCGCCACGTTCGACAATTGTGTTATAGCAAAACCTGATTAAATGTTATTTTACGCTCTTGTCGATATTTTTTTACTTAATTTTTTAGTTAAGCATATTTGTTTTCATGCATCATTACTAAACTTGTGCCTGTCAAGTCTCATCTGTATCAGATAGCATTCAGCGTTTTGCAACGTTCAAAACTGTTGATAAATAAATCTTATAGCATCACTTTCATGTAAATCTAACCTTCACTTAAACTCTGCCTTTTTTATAAAGAAGTAGTCACATAGTTCAAATATAAACAGAGTTGACGTGTAAAATTTTGTTCTTACGCTAATGAAAAAAATAAACCTAGGATAGTACTGAATATCAATTTGTGTAAGTCTGATACAAACTTATTAGTTTTGTTTTTGTCCTGGTGTGACGTGAGAAATATTTTATACGAGAAAATTTAAAATTTAAGAGGAGTCACTCGGAATAAAGTTCGTCTTTTGTACGAAGATACGTAAGTACATGTACTCAGGGTCCTTGAACAGCCGTCTGTCTGACTCGTCACTATTTCCTGGGGTTATAATGTCTTTGTACCCTAATCCTCTCACTTCAAAACCTCAATATCGCGGAAATTGAAAAAGTATCACTGAAGGAAGGTACTAAGGGAAATACCTGTGCAGGTTTTTACCTAGAAACCCCACTGTATAAAAGGGAAAGGCAAATTTCCGCCCCGGTGAATAAGGAGCCACACGTTAGATAATGGCGACGAGGTTCGCCGTCCGTGACATGTGGTTTCCTGAAGGTGCGAAATGCGGTCCAAAGAGTTCCGCTTCGGTACCCTGAATACAAGCGGAGGCATGGATGACAAAATAAACGAGGTGTGTGAATTGAATTAGAATTGAAGTTGACGACTCGATATTCCACCCTTAAATGACACTAAAAGGAAAAATGGTAGTAAGGTCATCAAACGCGGATCTTTCGTTATGTACTGGTGTTAATTAAAGCGAAAGAAGATTTTAGGATGTTGGTTTCATACTATCACAAAGATTATCTGAGTATAGAAACAGTTACGAATACGTGAACCCAAGGCTCCTCTGGCTCTGAGCTCAAATTGATTGACTCGAGATTTTACTGTAACGACTCATGCCTCTGATGTTTACACACCGATCGAAATGCGGTAGAAGTTTTGGGCTGATGTGAGATACGTACTAGCAACGCGCGACAGAAATGAGAAGATCGTCATGTTATGATGTAATGAGATGGTTCACTTTCTCCTGCTATACCAAGAGTTTAACCTATGTGCGATAAACACTATGCTTCACCACAGATAAACTCTTATACTCGGTTAAGAGTAGAAGACAAACGTATGACGGGCTTTGTATTGTGGATAATCAGTTGATGAGCGAATTCATGGATACTAAAGAATGACGTGGTGTTAATGTAAACGCGGATCACATCTATCAAATTAGAGTTTGACATGAGTGTTAGTGACACTTTGCTAATATGCTTGTTTATGGAGCTAAATAGGATAAAAATTGGAATGCTTCGGATTCGAAAATGAAGGATGAGGAAGGATTGAAAGATAATTTGAGTGAAATAAGATAGTATGAACTTGACTTGAAAATGACAATGAGTGGCTCCATATATGCTGCCTGGCTTGAAAGTGGCTCCATATATGGAGCCACTCATTGTGATGATTAATGTATGTTATAACGTACATTAATCATCACAATGAGTTATTTTCAAAAATAGTAAAGTTAAACAGTATGAAGTTATGTTTCATCCAAATGTTTACACTGAAAATTTTTCATAAATTTATTAAATTTGTCCATTAGCCGAAGTAAGAAATAAATCTGTGATGTTTAGATATTCACTTGATGTATTGTAAACAAATATCGAGATATCAAAACAGCAAAGAATATATTACCTCTTAATGCCTTGGCTACAAAAGTCATTCTTTATAAGATGATGCTGTACGAAGGCTTTATTTTTAACTCCCTCCTCTTCAGGCACACCATCGTATGTGGCTGGGTATAGGATGTATTTTGCTCTAAGCTTTTTCTTTGGTTTTGAATGGAAAATAAATACACATGGCATTTTTTTTTCGTTCGCGCGAACTGGGAATGCTATTAATATGAATTTTCGTTCCTTAACTTAATTTCGTACCATGGAGATATGCTATCGCTCCTAGTCACCTCAGTCGCGGATAGGCCGTGATGGCTAGCGATGACAAAATGAATTGAAATTCCCTTTGCGCATGCCTAGAACATACCTTATTCGCACAAATAAATACATTAGGTCCAAATCATGAAAACCAAAAAATTAATATCACCACTTTCATTTTGAGCGATTTCATTACACAAGTTCAAGTGTTATATTAAAATAAGTTTATTTAACTTGCAACAATGGTTGTAGAATTTGAACTTAATGGCATAAAACTTAAGAAGTTGTATTACGGTTTAATTTCAATACTATTGTTTACAGATAGATGGCACTGAGTGTATTTTAAAACACAAGGAAATTTGGTCTGAAATGAAAAGATATAGTCTAGAGAGAGAGTATAACATGCTCTATAAGAACATTCTGCCGCCGTATGCAACTAAATAAATAGATGGACACCACAGTATACTTCATAGGCGTAAACGCTCAATATAGGCCATCCCGCTACTGTTTCCTGTAATTTGTGACAGTCGCGAAAGAAGAGGTGAAAAAAAAATGTGTGTGTGTGTCAGGTCAGACGTACGACCGGACTTTACTCCTTACAAACGATTACAAAATAAATAGATTAAAGAATCAGGGTAAATTAATGCATTTTTTATATTACTCAAAACATGCATGATACATTTATTTATATTAATAATACAATGAATTCGTTAAAATACGTAACAAAGTCATAAAAACATAAACAATGATAACTTTATGTGATAAAGTTTAAGCAAGATTGATTTTATTCACCATTTACGTCATTTTGCGTTGTATTTATTCCGGGAACAATATTGACATCTTTGAATATTGAGACAATTAATTTGTGGTAAATAAAATATGATACATATACTGCTAGGGGATGCGCAAGATAAGTTGCACATGAACATGGAGACTATTCACGTGTACAGTCTCCATACACGCGAGACTAATCTGAACGTAACGTGACGTAACGCCAAGTTTGATTTTACTCCACATGTATTTTCATACCCCGGGCTTATATACGAAAAACCGATTCTTAAGGAGTAAACTTCAAAAATCGCTTCATAATTTACTAACAAAAATACTAATAATCTACTGATGAAGTAGATTATGACACTTTAAAAGCAAAATATATCGCACAAAGGGTAGTACTTGGCTTTCAAAGGTTTTGTGAAGAATTTTATTGGCAATGTTCCACATGGTACGGACACTACTAGATTGTAGTTATTGTAGTAGAATATACTAGAACATGCTTCCTGATTTAAAATTGTAATGGTAGTAACGTTATGTTAATGATGTGTAGTATGACCAGAGTAATACACGCTTATTTGAAAATGTATATTAAAAATTTAATTTTCATTCAATACTCATAATTGTAGCCCAAAATATACGCCATAATTAATAAGTTTAATTAATCTTATTTTGTCTTATTACCTAACTATTTCGTGTAAATTTAGCGAATGACTACATGGTTGAATATTTATTAATGTTTTATTTTCACATTTAAATACTTTTTGCCGATTTTCATACTGATGTTGGTATTTAATAAATTAGGTCGTGATTCACTAAACACATTTTTTTTAAGGATGTGCTAATGCAATACATGTGAAAACTTCTTTTTGCGCGTGGGGCAATTTTTTATTACTAAAATCTTATAAGTTCGCGTCACCCACATGCTATACATTAGTATGTATAGCAATAGTATAGCATGTAGGTGAGTTAACAGTATATGTGTATTTTTAACTTTCCGTTAAGAAAATTAAAAATGTTCAAAAACGGGAAGTCATTATCTTTACCCCGTTTTTCGAAATCGAGTTTGAACTCGACGTTTTGATGTCATAGGAAGCTACCTTGACAATTTTTCGATGGTGTCTCTTCCTGTGTGCGTATGCGTTTGTTGCGTGCGCGTAAGCGGTGCATGTGCAATGCGTCTGCGCATGTGCGTGTGCGTGTGCGTGTGCGTGTGCGTGTGCGTGTGCGTGTAGTGTGTGTGTGTGGTTACGTGTGTATATGGTATGGAATGGAACGGTTTCACCGATTGCAACCAAACAAGTGGCGTTCCAAATTGTTTTATGAAACTTAAATTACCTTTAAATTTGAGCAGATTTGAACTAGTAGATTTTGAGATAATCTCAAAAACAAGACTTTTTAAAAACAGATTATAAACAATCATATGAAAAAAAAACTTAATGATTACAAATTTACACTTTAAATTGTACTATGGACCTTTAGTTAGATCAATAGCTTTATTGCTTTCCATAATGAAAACTTAAGATTTTCGAAAAGTTCGACATTATTAAGAAAATTCTAAACATTTTTTGAAAAACATAACAAAAGTTTCGTGATTCCTGGGACCAATATCTCGCCGGTATGGATATCGAAAACAGATAAAAAATATCAACATTGTTGACGGATGAAAAATCTTAATTCATGATTAATTTTGTACAGAACCCTCATGATGCGAATCCTTTTTGCACTCGTCTGGTTTTGTTACAAAATTGTAACAAAATCGGACGAGTTTTGTTACAATAGTTTCGAAGTATTTACTTCGAAACTATTGTAACAAAACTCGTCCGTACTGAATCAATAAATGCCAAGCTTACATCACTTAGCCGCTCAGCATCTTTGTATGAACGAACTGAAAGAGATCTTAATAGGTTCATTAATTCAAAAGTTGCAAAACATTTGCATCTATTTCAACATTTTTTTTATTAGGCGGAATAACTTGTGGGACTGAAATATAGATGTGTGACGATAACTTGATTTCCAAAACCAGGTCATTAACAACGGCTTAGTATTTTGGGAAATCTTCTATTCTGCAAGTTGAAATTTACAATGATTGTTAATGCACTGAACACGATCAACGCGTATACATGACTAATCGTATACAATAAAGTTATGATTTACATCATAAATCGCGGCTACAGAACCACAAAGTTTAATAACAATATATCACGTTGCCGCGTGGACCGGGATGTTTACACTGGCCGCACGCGCCGCTTATTAACGCGCCGACATAATGGGAACTGACGTTCGCCGCGCCGCGTGGCCGCGCTGACAGCGATTTGGACGACGCCAACGAGACAGTACAGCTGGCGAGATATTATTCGAGGCCTACCACATAATATGTTTTTTTTTGTATTATTTAAATCGACACGAAATGAAATTGACAAAAACATAAAGAACAAAAAAATTGTTTGTACGACGTTATCACATTTTTTTTTATTCAAAGAAAGTCTATTATAAATTTTGGAACGGTTATTATATATATACATATATTTAAAAGAATTAAATTTTTGATGTTAATAACATATCCAGCGAGGTCTTGCGGAACTGACTCACATCCCATTTCTGTACAAATCACTTTAATTATTAATAAAATGCACCTTAAAATACATAAGATATCAATTCATAAGTGAAATGATGAATATATCAGAACCTAATTTTATACATTTAAAAACATCTATTTTGAGCTTTTGGTAAAACCAGTTTGGAACCATTTATCGTTTACAATTTAATAGCTAGCGAGCAAATCTTATTATATTATTATCTGCCATAACGTACATACCATGAAATGATTTTTGTATACATATGTGTAGATGAAATCGTGGAACGATGTTTAATCAGACGAAATAAGATCAGAAAGTTGTACTATCTGTATCATATATAAATACATATATTTATGTGTGTAATTGTGTATACTAAATTTAAAAAAATCCTTACTCATTATAATACGAACGTAATCAATATCAATTATGAATATATATGCCGAACGCATCGACCCTTAATTTTTATATTTAATGTATGAACTGAACTGGCACGCTGACGATAGTAGATTGCGAGACATATATCTATTTACAATAATATATTCTGTCTTAAAGTATACACGTATGTATTTAAATATGAGACATGACCGATTTTCACGATTGAGAAGTATTATAAACCAAAACAACAAATCTATAATGTGTAGTGGGGAATAGAAGATATTTATTTTCTGGTAAACGTCTACTGTTCTTTTCTAATTGTATTTCGTATGCGTTTGATTGTATTTCCAACGTTATTTGTTTTTATTTACAACAGAAAATATTGAAAAAACAGTGCGGAATAAATGTGAGACATTTCACAGAAAAAAAAATATACCGTCAACGGCGTTATCGCTGACGCTTAAGCCTCCCGCCCGCGCCGGAAGCGCGGGGCTTGTGATGTTTTGGCAACGAAAAGCGTTTTCCAATATTTTTTTTCCGATCGGGCATAATAGAGCGCGAAATACAAGATGGGCCGTTCTAATGGCGATGTTCAGTTACGTGTTTGTGTTGTTTAGATTATACAAATACAATTATATCGCGTTTACCATAGAGCGAAAAATCGTGTGTAGAAGTGACATGTTACATTTACTGAACATTTTTCTATAACTGAGATTGTTTTCGCCCACGGCTCCGTCCACACGGGCCCAGAATAAATTCCTTCACGTGTGATACCAAGCAAGCTCTATTTATGGTTCTGGTCGCGATCTCGATGCTTATTCCGAGCTTGTTCATGATTTCGATCGCTGCTCCGGTCGATTGCGATGCAGGTCTCACTCTCGATCCCAGTTGTTTATTTCAACGATTGTACATGCAACAATATAATATACTGAAAATTGAATTATAAAACAAATATGAAATTTTCATATGTCCATGCAGGCAGAGGCGCGCGGGAGATTTAATTCATCCATTTTTTTTTATTTAAAGATTTATCTCTGTTGTAAGAGACAAAATATTTGTGATGCATAATTGAAATGATTTTTTTAATGTCAGCGATCATCAAATTTAAAATCTAAAAACGCTTAAAAAGTTCCATCGTATATCTCAGGTACCGTTCGAATTGGTCGCTTAATTCAAAAGATATTTTTGACGAAATGTTTGGAAAATTATTTTTTGATCATATTTTTGTACCTATGATATTTTGAAAGAGAGCTCTGACCATTTTGAGCTTTGGATTGTGAGTAATAATTTTTTCGCGTTTCCCGAGCTCGAATATATTATTGCTAGAAACAATGCGCGAACTTTTGAACCTTGCTTACAAGGTCTTTTCCTTTATGTTAGTTGATTACATTAGCAGGTGTCGCAGGTGTTACTAAGTAATTGCCGTCCCGCATCTTCAGCGTAAACGCCCTTATAGTAGGCATGAACTTCTACTTTAATATTTTGGAATATATTTTATGTACATTCATGCAAAGTATTCATTTTGAATATATTTCGACCTTCGTCTGGTCGTGAACGCAGACAGGGTCGTTGGTATTATAATATAAAAGGGTCTTCTTCCTTCTTGTTATACCGTGGCCGGTCTATCTTGTTTCCAGGAATGTCGGAATATAGACGTTATTTAGGTAAGTGTCGAAAGGGTTTTTTTTGTTATCGTGCTACAACAATATAAGTAACCGGAAGAGTATTTTTGTTGTTGAACTACGAGGCCGTATATCCGTTCGTCGGTCTTTCCATATTTTTAAACGGAAATATTGTTCAATACATAGCAATTAAACATTATAATTAAATATAAAACAATGTTTTAAAATTTAAAGTATCTAAATAGAGAAATATAAAGTGAAATATGTGTGAATACATATTTATTTACCTATTATGCGGAATGTGGATTTATCTGAGTTGGTTGACGTAGAATAATGCGTTTTGCCTTACTTATTACATACATTTCTTTTAAAAATACGTTAACTTAATAACATATACCTCATTTTTGCATTTGAACTGAGGAATCGTCTTTCTCTGCTGACAGCATACATTGAAAGCGTTTTTGATTTTAGATTTGATTGATTTGATTTTGATAGGTACATAAACGGAGAATATAATTTGGATAATTATACAATCGACTTCATTATATCATTTTTCAGAGTTGCGTATTAGGGAACATGTGTTAATTACCACACTGGGCATCGCTAAGCACATACAAAAGCCGTTCATGTAATCTTTATTGTGATCCTTGGCGAGAATAACCCTAGGGAGTCCCTAAATAGGATCTTACAAGGTCTCGAGAAGGGGTTAGAACATGCATACAGCAGCCAGATTGTTACGCCTGAGGCATAAGATAATAAGCTGATAGAATTGAATAATGAATAATATGTAATACTAAAAGTTCATCTAAGGGTTTTATTTTATTTAAGATAATCACTAAGTGCACAAGCACCGTATAGGATTTCCTGATGCATTTAGGTCATTCCTTGGCAGACATCTAGTATTTTGCCGGTCGCTCTATGGCAGTCGACATATGCGCTAAGTATTCACAATTGCACCTAAACCCTAGAAATTTCTATTAATAATTTCGTTTCTATGTTTTATAGCATAATAAATATTGAAGTTTTAATTTCTGCATGTTGTTTTTTTGTATGCACCTAATTTGATATATATTTTTTTATGTGTATCCAAATTTGTTTATTTTTGGTATGTTTCTAAATGTATTTCGTCTTTTGAAACACTGCTTCCGACTACGGAAGATTCCTAACTATTTCGAAAAAAATGGAAGAATAATTTGTAAGCGTAATTTTTCATTTTTATCTAGATGCTCAGTTTATACGAATTCACAAATTTTCAAAGCAACAAGAATGTGAACTCGAAGTACATAGTTAACTTAGCACACAAAATAAAATAAAAAAATCCAATAACAAACCTATTACAATAAACAATACAAACAATCTAATAAAAAAATATATAAAATACCATATCAAATAAATTTGTAAATAATTCCATCATAAAACGTGATCGTATACGTTAGAACATATTAGGATAAGACAAAACAGGGACGCGAAGGCATTCCAAGAATTCCAAGAACGGAATTTCTACAGAGGCGTTCGTTTGTGAAAGGGTTCGTTGAGGTCTAGATTTGATTCTTAATAAATTCCTGTGTCTCTTTGAACTAGCACCTTAACGACAAAGAAATTTAATAAAGTATGGTTAGTTACGACTTTCATATACAGCCCACTTCGCACGAGCGGAATGTCTCATTTTGGCGGCACATTCGTTCCGACATTCAATGTAATTAAAGCTGAATTCTATTCAATGTAGAGTAATCGTTTTGTTATTTTTGAATTAGAAATAGTCAACCACACTTGAAAATGAAAATGATAACCTCTTTACCGTAACTTTAAAGCTTGTAGATAGTACGTCTACAAAGCGTTCGAGGTACTTTTATTGTAATAGTAATTTCGAGGAGTGAGCGAGTAAACGAACCATCAGAGAATAGGTTAGGGATAGAGGTAGATAAGAGAAGGTCACCGTCGCCCATAACACTCGCGACTGCAATGAGTTCACCGTACGTTACCGACCTCTTGAGTAGGAACAGGATATCTGATGAGGGGGCGATGGAGTGGGCTACTGCTCGGTCACAGCCTTAGACGATGTTCTTATACCAAATCTAAAAACTTGGACTTCGATCGCCGGCGTGAGTTGAGGGCTGCCTAAGACAGCCGTTATGGACGCGGTATTAAAGTGCGGGAGCGGCGACTCAGAGTGCCCCTCGAGGCACGAACGAGCGGTGCGACTAAAGCTAAAAACACATCGCTCGATTCATCTGCGGTCGATATACAAAATCGGCACATTTAGATTCGAAGACAAAACTTTAACCACTCGCTCACCACTATCGATGATCACATACATTACGAACGTGGTGTGTCGTTTCATTATTTTTATACGCATAATGAAAAAACAAGTTTTTAACGCTGTCTTTTCATTGTTCGCCTCTTGAGAGCTTTCGGCGACGAGTCGATTAATGGACGGAATGAATTTTGCATAACCAAATATCCGCAGCAACTTGTTAATGTTCAGACTTCCTCTGGTCAAAACCGATTCGCGACCGGCCTATCGTGTTCTTTGCAAAGACCGTCGCACCCGAGGCGAATGTTAATGGGAAACTTTTGCGAATTGTCCAAACAATTTTCACAAGAATTCGCGGGCCGTAAGCGTACAGACGGAAATAATTACGTCAAGTTTCACAAATATTTTCCGTGAACAGCGGCTACACTGCATATTGAAGTAAGGCTTGCTCTTTTAAAATTTTGTCGCTATATACTAAAAATGCGATTAATTCCGTACGTAAAATGTACTTGGACTGCCACAAGTAGTAAAGACAAAATTTGATATCATCAAGGCAAGATGATATAAAATTTTGTGGCATGTTCGGAAACCAACAATCTACGTTAATAAAAAACAAAATGATATTAATAAAGTCTTCATCTTTGGTTTTGTACATTCCATATTTATTTTCAAAGGAATGAAATTTTATTTACATACATTTAAGATATCGTTTTAGAAAATAAACATTAGTAAAAGCATTGAGTTAAATAAAAAAAAATACACCTTTCTGAAGCTAGTCCGACTAGTACACAAATGGTTTCGCACCGCCGTACAATATTTAACATTAATTATAAAAAAAAATTAAGAATAGTGTATTTATACTTTATGTTATGCATTATAGTCAGACCGAAAATGCCTTGTATGGTGCAGGTACAAATTCTGATGAACGCGATACTGACTGGCATTTGGACCCGTTTCAACTTATTGTTTTACTTATAGTGTGCATTATATTTATACTAATTAGAGGATTTTATGTATTTTAATTATAAAGATCATGTCGAAATAATATCTCTAACACTAGGTGACAGAAGAGGTGCCGAGCTTCACTTCCGATATGCCGACACGTATGCATGTACTATAGTAGACCGAAGACTAGGTTCAGTACTGAAGTAGTGCAAGTTAGAGGAGGCAGGATGCAGCATGCAGCTGCATTCTTATACTATTCTCTGCTGTTGCCGGATTCATCCTCCAGAGAGCGACCAATTAAACGGGTCGAATTTAGATCAGTCAAATCGAAGCGGCCCGGATCTTAAAATATCTCTTCAATCGGAAGCCGTATCGTCAAGACATCTATGCTATTTTCTGACATTGATTCCGAGCCGTACCGTAGCGGGCGCTGCTATCTGGCACCCGTACAAGTACCGTCAACGGTTGACGGCCCTACCGACGCGAGGACTGCCGATATCTATGTCCCGTGATCGGCCTTGTGAAGGATTACCGTGATGCTAAAGTGTATACGTATTCCACGCATTTCGGAAGTAAAACTCATACAAAATCATTTCTTTATTTACATATAAATCTATATGTACAAAACTATTCTATTATGTACATTTTACTACCGATCGCACCTAAAAAGCTATGTTTTCTGTATATGGTTTAAGAGTTCGAAACATGTCTATACAAAGTATATGACTGAAGAATTAAATAGTGAATATGTTCATGCCGTTTGTACATCGGGGTGCGCAGGAACGTTTGCGTCGCGAACACACCTGTTACGGTTCAAAAAATACAGTCCTACGACAAATAGAGGGACAGGCGGGCGGACAAACAGCGGAATTTTGGTAATAAGGTCCTTTTACTGACCTTTGCGTACAAAACCATAAACGCAATAATTAAATAATTTAACCTATAAATAGATAAAAGTTCACTCCTCTCTTTAAATCGAATGCAGCTCTCTCAAACAATGAAATCAAAGAAAAATCGTTAAAATCCAAAGTTCTTATTTGAATTAAAACTTTTTTTTGTAAGTAGCGTTTCCGTGTCAAGACCTAGAGCGCAGTATGAGAAAATCACGTTTATTTGTATTCTGGATGTGAACCTTAAAAATATAATTTTTTCTACTGAACCACGCGAAACCGTCATAAACGTATCTGTCAATTAAATTTGGGATTGACGCAAATCCCAAAGACTGTTAACGGCCTTTTTGTAGTACATTTATAAAATATATAAAAGAGCCGTTTCACAATTTAAATATTCAATACTCAATTTGCGCTGCTACCTTCTAAATATTAACTAATTAGCTAGATGGTATTTAACCAAATAAATTTATTTCACAGGAATTGGATTAATGAGTTTTCTTTAGTCAGATTAGCAATGAGTATCTGGTTAGTTTTTTCCTTCTACGCTTTGAAAGGAGCAAAACAACATTCTTCTCTTATGCCATTTACATTATTAAGAGACAAACGAAAATATTTTGTTTTATTTAATTTAGTCACATAAATGAAATAACAAAACAAATCCGAAACTTACGATAGAAACGTGCTGTTCACAAGTTTTATCTAAAAAATAATAATGTGATATCATTTGAAACCCGGTACGGACGTAGCTTTATCCCGGAATATCATCACAGCTTTTGAGGCGTGTTTATTAACAGGCGAACTAATGCAAAACCGTTGTATAGTTCAACGTACAACCGGATAGACGAAATAAACCTATTGGATGTTTATGACTGAAATCCCTTAATTTCGGCTGTTGAAACGCTGGGAAACCAGTAGTTTACGCTCGATGGCACGTGTTAACATTTGTATATCTTTTGAATGCCAACGGGATTAGTGACGACGTTGTCGGATTCCGATATTTCTGGTCGTTATGTCGATCTTTCTGAGCTGTGAACCGTTGTCGCTCTGCGCCTGCAATTAAGCAAGGCTTCGAAGGTGTTCTTTATGAGATAGATCTTTTACTCCGTAGTGGTTACATAGAGCGGTGGTTGAGAGCATCGCCTACAGACCGACCCCAGTACAATACAACGCACGAAACTCTGCCGTGCTTAATTGGCTGCGAATGATGTACTGCGCAGGTGTTACGCTCCCCAACCCCTCTTTTTTCTCCGCCGCGTTCCTATTTTACGCCATTGCGACGCTTTCTTGGCGAACTTCACAGCGGCAAAGTTTTGCGTTCTACTGTACGGCCTGATTCTCACTACGGCCGAATCGACCACTAATGAGTCTTAGAACTCGACCAAAGATTCCAACATCCACCGATCTTCACCGGACCGCACCCGGTAAATATTGGAATATCATTGTTTGATTCGCACTGCTTGTTTTTGGAAAATATATGATAAGAAATACAATCTGCAATTGAAGCATCAAATATATGCGCATTTACTCTATTAGTAGACCTAAACATTTATTCCAATCGTACGTGATCATTCTATTTGTATTTCTTTAAGATCTCATAAAGTGATAAGTATTTAACGATACCGGCGACAGAGCTTAATCAAGAAGTTTCGTTCGGAATGCTTTTGGAAGTTGCGCGTACGCGCTCAACTCTCTGCATGCGCAATGCACTGTACGCTTCAGTATTTAGCGAAGTGCACGAATTCAAGAACTTATATGCAAGTTGGAGAGATTCTTTATGAAATCGCTAAAGTTTTAGATATTTAATGAAAATGGAATAATTCTGCAAATAAATGAAGAAATAACTAAGAAAGACGTTTTGAATGCTGATTGAACAGTGATGGTACTATAATACTGACGTCAATCCTCAGTAGAATCTCATATCATTCATTTGAAAATAGATTTTGCATATTGCATTGCATGCAAAAAGCAAAATTTGATGATATATAACTCAGTCACTTTTAAAATGAATTTGTTTCTTATTTTCCAAAGGAAAAACATAATTTTCAGAGTAGACCTATAATCCCATTGTTATTTTTTGATAAAAACAATAACAGCTTAGCACGTTAATGCTACAGCGATTTCATGTACATAACAGACCGAGCAAAAACTGTTGTGATAAATAAACCTGTTGGGCATTTTAACAAGATTTTACACAAAACACGGAAACGATGTAAATAAAATGTTATAGAAATTTTGTGACGCACATCTAAGCTCTTTAATCTGATTAAAAAAAAATGGGAAGGTACTTACGTGGCTGTATATCTGACAAGGCACAAAGAAAAACCGAACGAGTATCAGGCCTTGAGGGTTCCGTAATAATTTAATCACGTATATAGACATTTCATATATCAGAAGACTCGTCGATTTTTACCTACTTCTGGTTTCGGTACCGGCAAAATATCGTTCTGGGAATTCTGTAATTTTATTAGTTTCAAAATTTTTCAAATTAGCTCACTATTTTTTTTAATACGAATGTTTGATAATTTTAAATTTTCGTAGCGGAAAGTTATAGAATGTTCTTCTATGTATCGGTCCCCATCACGGCCCGTACTCCAACTGCAAATGTTATAGTTTGTCATCAATAAAAAGTGTATTTCATGTGCATGATGAAACTACAAATTAAGGGTTTTCAGATTCGGATTTCTTTGTAGTGCTGTGAGATCTCACTTATCTGTTTTCACGATTATGAATGAACGTAAAGTATCCTATAGGTTAAATTTACATGCGTGAGTCAAAATATTCGGCAAATATGACCGTCCACTTAAAAAATTGTTTCTTTTTTTGCAGCGCGAAGAGACTTGAATATTTCATATTAATTTCAGCTTAATACCTCCACGCGTTCCTGAGAAAAGGAATCCAAACGGACGGACAGACATGGACAAGGAAGTGATCTCATAAGGGTTTTATTGAAAGTGCAAAACCTTCAAAAAAGGTTCTCTGAGACATTTTCCTTGACAAGCCTCGTGGCCATCACTAACAAGTACTGCGGATACATACGGACGAGCGATGTGAGAGGCAGTAGACTAGAATATAAATTCCGACGAATTTTATCGAACACTAGACCTCGGGTTGAGGCGCAAAGGAAATGCAGATTCGAAGAGCAATTCTTTTGTTGTCTGATTCTTTCGGGACTGCGGCAACAAAGATCGGCACTCGTTGTCGGGTTAGCGAACTTTTCGGCATGCCGCAAAAAGCTGACCTTTCTAGGAAACAATAGCGTTTGCAAAAAAAAGGTTCCCTAGTTGTAACTTTAGGAAAATATTTGAAATTAATGCGCGTATATAGCAAACTATACGTATTTGCTAATACTTTCAATCGATATAGACAAAAATTTGCTTCTTTTTTCTTTTGAACATTCAGTTTATAATATTAAGGGTCAGTTTCACTATCCTGTTTTAAACTTAATCTTAACAGAAAGTCACTTTCAAAAATAATTTTCCGTTTCACGTTCTCTGTTTAATGGTATTTAACTCTATCAACCGTTAAAAAGAGGCCATGGAAAGCAAAATTAATTTTAAAAGTGTTTTTTTTTGTTAAAAATGAGTTTGAAAGGAAATGGTGGAAGGGACTCTAAAAGATTTAAATTCATGATATTATACGCTTCTACTTGATGTCCAAAAATGAATGTCCGTCTTCTTTCCCTTCACGTTCATATGCCATTCATCTCTAGTGGAGTTGAAGTTCTACTCATGCGTTGTACGCGCAGACGGCAAAGCTTCTGAAAAAAGAGGTATTGTGCCCGACTTTGTCGAAAACTGAAACACGTCCGGTAGTGGAATCGAAATTCAAAACGAAATCGGGAGCAGAATCGAGAGCTAAGACTGGAACCCGATGCGATGTCTAGTGTGGGCCCAGAGTCAAAAGTAAGAACGTGACCGTAACGAAATTGGGAGCAGTATCACGTTCGGGATCGAAAGAGGGAACTAAATCGGGATCGTCATTAAGAGCGATGAATAAATAAGACATTTTAAAACACTTTGGCTTAATTGTTTTAATATTTTGCACAGAGTTGAAATAGAAATCTTAGCATTAGTACTAACGTACTTTTACTGTGGCATCCGAAAACTTTGCCCCTGTAAAAGAAAAGATGAGAACATGAGATACAACAATGCTTTTAAATAAGTTTTAATGATAGCTACAAGGTTATTTATAAACAAATAAACCATTGCAATATTATTGTGTTAAGCGGTATGATTTATTATGAAAAAAGAGGTCAAAACAGCTTCCAACAAAAACTTTTTCCATTGAAAAGTTTTGTTTTTTTTTTAAGGTCGTATTTACTCGGCCTTTTACAGTAGCGGTGGAACAATATCGTTTCACAACCTAAATATAGGAATATTATGGAAAGGTAAACATTCCAATAGGGAAATACAAACCTGAGTAACGAACGCTGGTCACATACCTTCTGTAAACTCCCGTACAAAAAATACGCACTGGCCTTTAAGTATTATTCACCTTCACTCACGCATTTCGAGAAATACATCCTGCAGTGGTGCCTTAAAAGCTGTATCTATGCTTTCGCCTGACGACGCTTATGATCACCATAAAGTACGTGATATTAAAAAATAAAACATGTAATTTCAATTACATAGATAAATCAAATTAAAATATGATCTCTGTTAAATCCCGTCGTACACGTCTTGTAATCATCTTACGAGCGGTGTTGTGTTGAAAGGTCCGCATTAAAAATCTGCCCGAAGCTTCGCCCGCTGGTCTTAAGATCCGCAGATCCGAAGCTAATTTCGGATCTCAGTCGGGGGATGACGCTAGGCCGGGATAAAGAACTTCCACCCCACTCATAATCCCGGTGTCAGCTTTAAATCCCCTGATCCGTTTAGGCGTGACTGTGTAACAGTTTTACAGATTTTCGTATATTTTTCATAAAGTCAGTGTACCGCTGGATAGAACATATTATATATATATATAGAATTGTGGATTTATTTTTCAATCGATTCACAGTTGTACGTAGCTTGTGCCGTAACCCCTGGAATGTAAGTTTATAGTAATATGCCAATTTTTAAAATGTCAACAAAGGTCGTAACGGTGGGATCACCAACTATCGAGTCAGTGAAACTATTTCTGTGGATTTCGGAAATGGAAAAGAACTTCTGTGCACGCCCCAACTTCCAGGATAGCATTGATATTATATCACGTAACGAGTTAGAGGAGCGTGTGTGATACCTTATATTTATAGCAACAAGCTCTGATCGGAGCGCTACATCGGCTACATCACATCATAATCACTTCATTTCTATTGATAATATTTGAAAAAAACTAAATATAAGTAAACGGCGTGGCCAGTATAGCTTTAAAGCGTGAGTGGAAAGCCGCTTAAACGAGATCGTAAGGTCCAAAAAGCTTATGCTAAGTTCAGAGACAACAGTAAATCTTGTCGATATAGGTATACAGAAGTAGATAATAATCTATTAATCACTATCTGTTTTTGCATTAATATTTCAATGGTTATCGATGTGATTAGCAACATATAAAAGCTATGAGAACAGTTTGGTTTTTTTGTTACTGACGATAAAAAAACAAACCTTCAGAAGAAAGAAAAACGGTCGAACTTTCGTGTAAAAATTATCGTATTTAAGTAGTCTTCTGTCAGAACTACTTAAACCTATTTATTACAAAATCATTACACTTCCAATTTCAAATCGGATCTAAGCAGTAGATCCATTTCGATCAGTGTTTACTTCGTACGGTGCCATCTGCTACGGAGAGAAGGCCGAACTTTCATGAAAAACTTCGCATGATTCTGGAAACTATCCCGTTGGCGAGCAGAACTCTCCTCGTGGGTGCAGGATGGCTAAAATGTTGGTACGAAGTAGAGCGGAATACGGTCTCGCGGCGTGATTGCGTTGGGAATTGTGACGCAAATGGCGTAGATATTTTCATTTTGTATCCCGAATTTGATCTCCGTATAACCGACTCGTGTGTGCTTTTGGTGTTTGCTTGCGTACAAAAAAAACGTTCGCAAAGACTAAACCGCTGCGCTAAAATTTCAGGATGGATACGGTTGTCACTTAAATAAAATGCGTAAAATTATGATTATGTAAATTTGACAACGATACGTATTGTGTTACACAAATGTCTCACTTAAAATGAAACGAATTTCGTGCATATTTTAAAATGACACAACGCTTGAATATGGACGCTTGCCTGCAACATGCATTAACATGAAGCATGCAACCCACCGCTGACCTTCGAATCTTGAAATATGGACATGTAACGTTGTGCCATATACTTTGCTATAAGACTATTTATGAGCAGAAATCCCACAGTATAAATCTATATTCTCTGTAGTCTATTCATACAACACACGCACAATTTCTTTTCGATTTAACTGAAAATTATTATTATAACTATTAGTTAGTGTGCACAAATTACTCATTAATTTTATACATAAATCTTTCTCATCTATTAGTTTGTCCCTTTATTAAGATTGAAAGAAACTCCCCACAGTATTTCTTGAAATTATAGCGAAAATACACTCAGACGCAGCGGGCGACCTTATAATACATAGTGATTTATATCAACTTAGCGCGACTTGTTAAATCATTTACTAACATAATATCAAGTATGGGATAAAAATATTAAATAAATGGATCTATGAAAACTAATGGAACGTTATGTTGTGTCAGGGTCTATTTGTGCCACTTCTGATGCATTTATACCCTCCCTCAATCTTTTTAAGCGCGGCTAGGACTCAAGTCCTGACGTGCCGGCGCAGTGCGGGTTATAACTTGCGATTATAACTTACAGGACAGACAGGTTAACGCGTTATCGAATGTACAAAACGTATAGTTTTGTTTGACTTAAGTTAAAAATCATTGGTCAATTCTGGCATCGATCGCTATTTCCAGAATTTATTCGGCACCTTCTGGCCCGAAAGCGATGCTCTTAACCACTAAGACATCACCGACGCAATGATGCACTATATATACTAATACTAATAAAACTGCGTTTTCATTTTTGATTGAACGTCATACCATTATAATGCACCGAAGTAACAAATAATTTCAACCTACAACCCAACAATCTAATTTAACATCATCTAAAACATCACAAATACTCATTCTTTGACCACGTTCGGCCAAATCTCAGTCGTGTCTGAATATCAATTACTTCACCGTCGGTACGTGTATTAGACGAAACTCAATATAAACTTACGGGGAAATTTTGAAACTTCACAAACAGGGGAACAACAAACAACCCGAACATCATCGCAACTGCGAAACAATGACATGGACTCATGCTGTACAAGTTTGCGACCTCATTAAGCGGAGTTGTGATCACGCGTGATCAGAGTGTTCGCGAACACAATAATGTAACGCGGCGCACATCAAAGGCGCCTAATGGATTCCCGGCTTGTATTAACGTCACGTCCGCACGTATTCTATTTGTCAACAGGTGCCCCTCTAATGCTGTTATGATTGCAACGTGTACGACTAACAGTCGAAGGCAACACGAAAACACAAAAACGAAAACGTTACATATCTCTCTTCTTCAATACGAGTTCACCTTGGACTTCAACGCTTTTCGTACTTCTATCGATTGATTTTCGTACTCTCACAAAATAATCATTTTCTTTCTGACAGAATAATAAAAAGCATTATGAATATTATCGCGTCGTTTCCTACAAATGTAAAAAAAAATATAATTTGTCACTAACGTCACGGTTTTTTTGAATGAAACAGTTTAAAAATGACCAAAAAAAAGCTTATATTTCAATATGGTCCAGTTGACCATCATGATTAAGTCAAAGAGATTGCCGAAGAATAATGCGAATATCCACTACTGATTTGAAAAATAAATTTAAAAATGTGCAGTCAGAAGACCTTATGTCAGGAAAGAATTTTTTTATATCATTTTTGAAGGGCAACTGCCGAGCGCCAACCACCACAGAGCTGGTCGTTATCACCGCCCGTGAACACTCGCTACCTCAGAACAGTCACCATTCCATTCCTTACCTCATGAATAGGAATCGAATATTTGATGAAGGGAAAATGGGGTTATAGAGGGGGAGTGAGCCACCAGAACGCTCATTCACTTGACGAAATTCAACAGCTCTATCATCATAAATTTCTTATATTGTTAATACCTATGTTTGAAAAGTTAGAGGTGGAAAATGAAATTACAAATTTAGAACTTCAATAAACAACAAAATGTAAAGTCAATAAACAAAACGTAAAAAAAAAACAAAGTTACATAAGAACATTTAATACATTATTAAATATCTATACAAAAATACCTCACACAATAGAGTGGTACGCGAAAGGAAAAAAAATATTTCCTAATTTTATTGTACCAAGAGTTAGTCAGGTTGTCTTTATGATTTCATTACAAAACTATATTACGATCATATAAGACACTTATATACTAAATTTTATTAGAATCGATAAAAAAAATCTGTGTTTAAAGACACATATGGACAGACAAAACTAATTTGTAAAAGTTTAATTTTAGAAATGAAAACTTCTGTCGATGCGTTAAGCGTTTTTGAGATGGGCGAAATTTTGTGAGTTGCGTCACCAACATGCTGACAAACGAAAACTTCTTTACGCTCTTTGGATGATTTTCGCGTTAATAAAAATTTTCAAGTTGAAGTCACTAGCATTCAAATATTAACAGGGTTTGTGAAAACTTTTTTGCATATGTAAATATTACATTTTTAAATTTAATTTAATTCTAACATTATTATCGTTTGGTATAAATTAAAAACCTAAATTTTTGCAATCTAACCCTTAACATGCACACTGACTTCTTTCAAATTTACTGCCCTTGCGCAGCACACGAAGTGCTTTGATCAATAAAGAAATCATATAAAAGCCTATGTAACTGTTTCTACTGCCGATAGATATAAAAATCGGAGTATTGTTAATTATTTTAATTTACAAGTTTTGATATTACGATTAATTAAAAGTTCCCAAACAATCCACAGTTATTCCATACTTTAAAAATTTTCTCTTTAGTCGGCGGTTCCCAATATTTTACGTGAACACGTGGTTAAATTTGCTTCCTTAATGGGAGGCAATTTAGAAAACTAATGTTAAAAAAAATCGGGGGATTCAGTTTGACGCTGCAGCTATATATCTACAATCTACATCCAAAATTTAATTACGCCATTCGATAGCTAAAGGATCAAAGAATTCGCTAAATTTAATAAGGACTGTGGAGCATCACGCGCAGTGCAAGGAAAAGAGCTGATATTCTAAGTTCGTTTCGCTCCTTCAAAAAATTTTTTTAATATAAATTTTGACTCAAAGAACCTACAATCTTCGTTTGAATTTGAATCGCTTCTTCTCTTGTCAAAATCTATTGACTGTGTGTATGAAATATTAGTGAGAAAAAATGTGTGGAATTAAAGTAAAAATTGAAATAAATAATGCAATATCAACCAACATTAGTCAAAAATCCATACCAAAATATAATGGTCGTATACGGTTGGAAAGGGCTTCTCGAGAACAATCCAAAGATATCCATAAAACACTACATGACTGCCGGGGACGTAAAAGAATAAAAGCGTCCAAACAGATCAACGAAGGCGCCAATACACCTGCGGCTGGGGCGACCGAGGCTATGCAAGTGAATAATGTAAACATTTCTATATCAACGCTGAACTGTATAGATATCGATTACGTGCGAACGCCGATTATTTAGGACACATTTAGCAGCAGCTAGTGCACGTTCCACTACCAGGTTTATACCTACACAAAATTCGAAGGAATTTCTAAGTATTCTTTTAGAACTTTCTTATTATTTTCTAAGAAATTTCTTAGTATTTAAAAATAATTATACATAAAATTCGCTCGAAAAAATATATTATACCTTACATACACGTATTCGCGTAGAATACGCGTCCGTGTCCACGACACTGCCAAACCCCGATTTCTTCTCATGTTTTTGGTTACGGAGTCTTAAAAATGCCGCAGACGGCGAGACGTCTGCGTCTCACGCGCACTCAAGGCGACGCCGAATATTTCGTCGGACCTCTCTGTTTCAAGTTTCGTCCGTCAGAGGTAAACCAGACACCGTGACCCTTTTCGTGAAAGAAAAATATCCGATTCGAAGAGTCGCCTATAGTGATCGATTGTGTTTGTGTTGCAGTAGATTTTACGTCTAAACTAAAAATAAACAAGTCATTCTGGACTTTAAAAGTATAGATCTAGTTTGGGAATTGGATTGAAAGAGAGGTCGCTGGATATAAAAAAAATCATTATATGTCTATGTAGAAGAAGCCAACGCTACGATTAGTTATGAATAATATGATATTAACAAGAATCGTATTATTAATAACAATTCGTTTATATGAACAAATTGTGTAAACTCCACATTAAAGTTACCATTTTCTAAACTTGATATTATATATATTCTTATATATATTCTATATATTCGATTTATTATATATATTCGACGATATTATTATATATATTCGACGAATCCGAAACGCAAGTTATAAATGCAGAAACTGCGTAAACGCAATATAGATTATGCTTAAAATTACTTTCATCAAAAAACAAACTTTTCAATTACTATCAAGCCGCGCTTAAAAAAGTTTTGATTCAAAAACGGACAGATTAAAGGTCATCCAAAGAAGGGAAAATAAATTAATACAACTTGCAAATCGAAAGTAAGTACACATGTTTGAAGTGAAGTATTTTAAAGTAACGAAAATCAACGAAGGCAAAGCTTAGCCATTACAAAATGAAAATAAAACCATTTCGTTGAGTACTGTCGCGTACGAGATTTTGCGAGTATTAAGTACCTTAAAAATTAAAATTATTCTAGTTGTTAAGATGTACCGTTATTCGGTGAACATTTTAAGTAATATTAGGAACAAGTCGTCCACTAAGTTATGTCTAGTGCTTCGTCTGAGTTGGATATTAAACAAATTCAAATAATAGGGTAATAATAATAATTCTAATTACTTGTTGCAGGTTACCGAGTTTAAAATATTAATATTCCTATTTTGATAATTTCAGTAAAATGTAAAAACAAAAGGCGTATTTCGAAATTATTTTAGCCTATTCCGTTTTTTTTTTGATACGCCACGACAATCAATATTATCGTCTGCGCGCTGTTATGGCTCTGTTATTGTAGGATAAGTTAAAAATTTCCATTCCCGATTCTGGATTTCCACTTCCGCATTACACCTCCAAAGAGCGCCACTTACTGTTTTTTTTACAACCAGGCTATATTCTTTAATTTTATTACTGGCAAAAGATGAAGACGCCGATCGCTATTTTAAATTGGGAAATCGATATTAATCGATTTCCTAATCACGAAACTAATTTGCGTTTGTACGCAATGAACCGCATATAGATAAATATTGAACAAATCAGAAATCGGTTGTGACACTTTCATCGATTTGACAAATTAGTTTTTGACATGATATCGTCTTATAAATCGATGAACGCCGGCTGTACGCACGAAAAATCATGACTCGTTGTCGCGTTCCGCCTGAGCCGAGCGTGCGAGCGAGAGCGCGGAACAATAGAGAGGCACGATCGGCCTAAGCGCTCGGCTTGTGACGCATCTATCTCTTTACTGTATAATTTAAGTAAAAAAAAATATTTAAATTAACGAGTGCAAATAAATGTAATTTATCGAAAACATTGTCATTTTCAATTAACTCTTTCATGGTATTATACAAAATAATGATAATTCAGTGATAATATTTCAATTTGATTCATAAAAGAATGCAATTTTTCATCAATGTTTTCTTATGACGTTATCACGTAAAATTATCGTCCGTAAACCAACTTTACAGATAACCTATTTTTTTTTTCATTGTTTTTATGGAATTTTTTATTGGAAGGCATTATGAATGTAGACTTTGTTGAAAACATCTCGAATAACAAACATAAAGCTGTTTTTTTTTCCAAAAAACCAATATGAATGATTTATATTATTTCGATATAGAAAATGAAAACAAAAACGAAAACGTTCTGTTAATGGACATATAGATGAGTGTGGAAACTCACCTACTACATTTAGAAAGAAACGAATACTTTTTATTTCCAAATCATATCTTTTCTCTTAATGCTAAAAGAATTGCATTGACCACCGGTGTGGAAAACAAGAAAGGAAGAATCCGCAAAAGAAAATAATTTGGAAAAATAATATTTTTTTTTAATATCTATAAAACTTACGTTTACCAACGCCCCAGCTTTATTCTCGTCTCGATAAACTTTAATGAACACAGTAATAAATCTATGAAAAGATTAATTACTATGTTCATTAAAGTACTAAATTTTAAAATTTTTTTCAATTAATTTATTTTTTACCTTCATTATTCGTCTACCCGTTGGATAGGTGTAAATTTGTAAATTGAGCAATGAATGCTTTGTTTTATGATGCAAATTTGTCCACGATTTCATCCGTATTGCTAAAGAAAATGAATTCCTTTACCTTCGAAAACAGGATCTCGCTGAATCCTGTTTACGATTTTGATTCTACCTTCGATTTCAAATTCTATTTCAATTTTCGTGCACGACCCCGCTTTCTCTCTCGTGAAAAGAGATAATGCTTACATTATTCAATAACTTTATGAAATATAGTAATTAAAAATCAAATCATTACAATTTTTATATATATTTTTTATGAATTAATAAAACCCTACTACCATCACATAAAGCTCTACTACTACTGAACACACCTACAGCATAATAAAACCGACATCTAACTTGATTGTGCAACTCTGTCGTATTAAATGTTAAATATGTAATGTTTCTTTAACGGCTTCTATGTGTCTATGGCGATGGTTCAGTTTCCCCATATTAGGAGCTTAGGTGCGTGAGGAGCTTTCAAATTAGCAGCTGTCGACGGTTACAGCTTTATCCACTTAGAAATAAAACGCTTCAATTAGCCCGCTCGAGCTTTTCCTTATCGGTTTTCCTTCTATTCCAATTCGTTATTTTCTCCATTGTCAGTCCTGAACTTGCAACGAATCTGAAGAGAATGCAATAGACAATGATTTTATTTAATTTTATTTTACGTGAAAGAGGTAAAGTGCAATTACAAAAAAAAAAAAACAAAATGACTCGTGACTTTTATTGATTTGATGATGATTCAGTACTTTGTAATAGGGAATGGTTTTAAGTTCCTTTCGGTCATCGGCTGCTTAAATAAAATCATGATGAGTTTTTGACTTAATTGTGAGCGCCAATTAGTCTGTATAGTAAATTAGGAGAAAAATTGATTGAAAAATCGAGGAAGTAGAGACATCAGAAATGAATAATATACATACAAATTACAAGAATAAACTTTATCCTATCTAATCTTATGAACCAACAAAAAATAATTGGTCTCAACCCGAGTTACATGAAGCATCTTCACTATTAATTTACCCCCTTGGAAGGATAGGTTATCTAAAACAAAAGACCAGAATCCTCTTTTTAAGAATGTTGTTACACAATATGATACGTCGATATTAAACTTCGGGCTTTACGCCTATATTTTAAATACTAAACAACAAACTCAGCCTTTGCTGGCTTAGTGGAAATAGTTTGTCAATATTCGCTCTGCTCTCTGTATGTTTACCTCTATTTTAACTTCGGTGCTTAGTTAATTTTTTTGCATCGATCCGTAATTGTCTTTTCATTTTATATCCTCTCTTTATCCACAAACCGATTTTTTTTTTCATTTTCGACGCTTATCGCCCACTCTCATATCAACACGACCCGTTATGCTTTGCTTTTGTAGTTTTTTTTTTATAATGTGATAGCCAAATTCTATTTTGGTTAAATGTTTTTAAAATTCAAAAATAAGCTTAAAATATCATGATAACCACAGGAACCAGAAAAACCACATCGAATATCACCAGCTTACGAAAATAGACAATGGTTATTGGCATCGCGAAAACGATTGGCATGCGTGTCAGTTTGACGTGAAACAAAATAACGACAAGCGTCAATCCTCGATTACATAATTAAATAATATAAAATATATACATAATTAATGTACGTAGAAAAGATATGAATACTCAAATTTTGACGTTACAAGAATTTGAGCTAGTCTTAATTTCTTTCCAATCCTTCGCAGCCGTGTCTGCTTTAAATTTATATTTCATCTATAAATGTCATATTTTCAGTACCAGACATAAAATATATTCCAATTTTGATGATGGTCTTTGCGGAGAGAGCTATTGTCGTTGAGGGTTCGGTATCAAATCAAAAGTTACCAGGTTCGAACTCTGACCTCAGGCGAATAGAGCGATGAGTTTATAGCCCAAATCGAATTGCATCACAAGATCATTGCCTCGAAAAACGCATTAAGCCGCCAGCTTCAGCCTTTTTCAGACAGTTTTGAAACGGTAATTGATGCCCCCAGGTCAATGTCAAAAGCTTAAGGTTCAAGCAGCTTGTTGTAATAATTTTAAATATGTAGAACTTCGTTTCAGTAATGAGGTGATAGAAACTTAACGCAACAGTTTGATAATGATGACGGTTTGTCCTTTCATAACACATTAATACAGCTTTGAGTATAATCTAAACAGTGATATTGTTCTGATCAGTTAAAATATTACATTTTAAGGGGTCTCCTATGAATTTGATTGATTCGGAAATGAAAATATCATAACGATGATCTTCTTGTCTTAGAAAAAACACTAACCGAAAGAGTTCACTACATTATTTGTCCGAACAGATAGACATAGTCAAAATATTGGCTAAATATCTATATCATGTGCCCTGTGAATATTTAACTAAGAAAAGTAAAATTTAAACATTGTTTGGAGATATATTACAAAGATTATTTTTATCATTCGCGCTCACAGTATATCGCTTACAATGTATCGACAAGCCATATCTCTATGATTAGTTCCAAATAATAATTAAGATCGTACTTGAGTGGCTGTAATTATTCTGACGGCGTATCTATGTAATAAGCGTCGAGCGCCCTCTAACGGAAGTTTCTATGAAAACGTTAATTTAATATAGGTAGGTAACATAACTTGAACTGTAACCGTCTTGAACTAATACATACCACGCGTAACGTAGTTCAGTGTTCATGATTACACACCAAAATGTCCTTCGTATAATGTGAACTTCAAACACGAACCTATAAACGCCTTTGTATAGAGACGAAGACTTATTTTAGTGAAATATTTTAATTGTAAATTTTTTTCTTATAGAAGGCGTCGTTTCTGTAAAACTCTGATTTTTTTATTAACCATTGAATAAGAACACCCATCAGTATTTAAGTGAAGTATTAATATAATGAATAATAGAACTTTTTGAAAATGCGGAAAAAGCATTTCTTAAGATTGTGGAGTCAACGATAACAAATTAACGGCTTTATCACATTGATACCAGCGACCTTCTGGGGGCTGACACGAGTTTAGACTTAAATTGCACTCCGGCTGATAACCCTTTTAGAACTAGAAGATGCTGTATTAAAATTGAGCAGCAACAAGATCTAATTACTCATCTACTTATAAATTATTAGTTAAGTTACAAAACTTAAAAATGTTCAAAAACTTACATTCAGTTTTTCGTCCAGTGCTAAATGTATCCTATTAATTAACAGAGAATTACGTTTGACAAGCGAGTATAAGGCTTCAGTGAATTGTGTCAATACATCAGTGTTTTGTATTCGGCGGTTTAATATTTAATGGAACTAGCACTGGAGGCTTGAGATCTTAACCGCTCGATCTGAAATAAGAAGGTAGTGAAACGCTGTGCTTTCGCTGTCGGATGATTAAATTGATTGTCTTACGCAATAATTGCAGTGGTGATCGCAATCAGCGTCAGATGTACTGGAGAGTAAAAGTGAGTCTTACGAGTTTTTGTTAAAAAGAGTAGGTGGTAATCTCGTGAAGGTTTGTCGAGGTGAAGAGCAGTCGTTAAAACAAAAGTATGGTAACATTTTGAATGACACAGTGAGCCGGTTCCAGACAGTAAAGGCTTCAACGCGTACGTTCAGTGCCAACAGAGTATGGAGTCATAACACGTATACGTGCGTTAATAGGGAAAAGAAAAGAGTCAGTCTTCAATACGACATGCAAGTTTGCACGTGTCATATATTTTGATGCGAAAAGAATATGGTCGAAATTGGACATGGTGTGGAAAAATTGCAAATATTGGTCAGTACATGTTTTATCTGAAATGAAGGGCATTACAGTCCATGTAATTGGTGACCAAATTGACAATCATCAATTACGTATTTACGTATAATTAACTAGTATGAGACAAATAAACACTTATCTGCAAGATGCAGTGACATGCAGCATGCAATCCAATGCTGACCCTAAAATTTTCATCCAACAAATCGAATATTTATTCGAAGTGAAATGCATGGTGCATGTTGCAGGCGAGCGTTTAATAATGACTTTTCGCTAAATAATACCGTATACAATAGAATATGAGATAAATATAAAATGAATACCAAAGTTTTCGATTTGCTCAATATTATTTAAAATAGACAATTTATATACGTAGGACAATCACATTCAGATACAAACATAAAGACATCATAGTAGATATAGTTAAAATAGCTTCTTATATTTTCGTAAACTCGATATTTGGAAATTGGACTGAAAGTAGTAACACTGCAAACGGCACGTGCAGGCGTTTTACGAAAAACATATGTTATTATTTCCTAATAATGTTTTGGGCGCTTCGGTCGCAACGTATGCCAGAACGAAATCGGGTTTTCGTTTTTTCATGCCGTTAATCAGGATTCCCAGACAATAGCGCAGCTCCAGTAATCGCTTTCCAAATAGGATAAAAACATGCTTAGAGCTTAATGTGTTTCTGCTCTTTTAATAAGACGCCTTTTGATACGAACATAATTGTATTAAAACATATATATTACTTCGATACTTAGCGCTTATCGGAACAATGTTAAAATTCATTCCTTATCTGTCGATACAGAGATATTTAAATGGTAAAGATAAAAATTATTTTTTTATATTCGCGAACATTCCGATAATCATAAAAAAGTCATTTTATGTATGAGACAAATAAATAGAGCAATATCTTTTCCAAGTATTGGCTATCCTTCTATTTATTTCCTAAGCATGGTATCACTGGGCGCTATCAACTGTCTGAGGCATAAGTATTCTTCTACATAATCTATCTCCTCCATATTAACTCTGATGTCATAGATTTGTGAACCGTTAGTCATAATTTTTGTTTTATTTGTGTTCATTGAAAGTCCTGCCTTCGCGCATTCGTTTGATAATTGTTGTAAAATTTGCTCTAGTCTTTTCGGGCACTCAAAAAATAGGATCAGTTCGTCTGCAAATCACAAGTGGCTTAAAGTTTCACCGTTTGTATTGAATTCATTTTTTTCCCAATCCACATTCTTAAGTAACATCTCCAGTGTTGCCGAAAACAGTTTGGGTGAGACGGGATCACCTTGCCGGACCGCTCTTTCAATAGGGAACTCCAGTCTGACTTGTGTTTTGCTGTTTGAGTAGATGTTTTTAAGGATTTGTATATATTTTCTTTGTATTCCCTGATAGTAGTGCTTGCCATATAGAATTATGTTCCAATAAGTCAAAAGAACTTGCCTCAGTACATGTATATGATATACGTTTGAATATTTGCTTCGGAAGCCAGCCTGCTCTTTTGATTGATTGAAGTCAAGTGTTGGTGTGATTCGAAACAGAATTTATTTAGAAAAAACTTTATAAATATTAGACATCAGACTGATTGGTCTATAATTACCTATTTCACCTTTATCTCCCTTTTTATGTAGTAGTATTATAGTTGATGTGATCCAATCGGCCGGGATACTTTCAGTCTCTATAATGTCATTGAATAACTCCGTTAATATGGGAGCAATATGGCTAGTTCCAGTTCAAGGAGTTTTTCAGTCTTTCGTAGTAATTTTACATTGAAAGCAGCTATGTGTATGTCTAATGTAAATTTATTAATCTTTATAGAGTCGTGGTCTTTTTCTCCCACGAGGACCAATCGGCTTGGGGGAGGGGTTTGGTTTTATTTACTTTATTGTTTTGCTTTGTATTTGATTTCTGTATCCAATTGCATGTATTTAATTGCTATTGTTTTTTCTTAGTTAAGAGAGAATTAGATCGCCCCCTCATCCTATCAAATGCATTTATTCTGTTATTTCTGGATGCTATTAGTGTCTGCTGTTTTCTTGGCTGTTAATCAGCTTGAGAAGAGGTAGATACTTCTTTTTTCCTTTATCTTTGGCACTTGTGTTTTCTTTGACGACGAATTTATCATATTTGATGTAGGCGAAATTTCCTTTTTTCCTTTCTTCCATGAGCTTAGGTTGTAGTGCTTTCTTTTTTTTATAGTTTATTTTGAATAGGCTTCTGTTATATACACTTCTTTAAGTTTTTTCTTATTTTTCAAGAAAAATAGGCCTACGTCGAAGGACAAGCTGGGGAAAAAACTACCGATCCATAGTAATACTTAAGAATTAACTGTTGTAAACTCAGAAATCAAAACTTATTTATTGAAATAAATTGATGCGCACTCATGTTCTGCAGTTACTACACCCAACATGACAGGCAGCAAGCATGTTCTTAATTAGAAGTCTCTTAAAAAATAAAATTAATTTTGAACTTTCTTCGAAGTATGGTTTCTCTCACAATATTTTCTGATTTTTTTACTAAAAGAAACTATAAAATAAACAAACGAAGTTAATTTTATAATAAAGGAGAAAAATTCATTGGAACATCAGCTCCATCTCAAATCTATTATCTTCAGAGTGGAAGTTGGAATATTTTAGAAAAAAAAGGTAAACAAAATAAAGGTGTTACTTATTTTCAAATAAATCATTACAGTCTAGACTTTTGACGTCTCATAGAAATTCTTTTTTTTTATGTAAACTAAACAGAGCTGTAGATAAACATTTTTTTTACATTCAGTATAGTTTATTGGATCGCCTTTAATTTGATAGCCTTAAATAAACAGAGAGAAAAGCAAAGCTGGATGATTAGTGAAACAAAGAAAATTTATTCGAAATTGTAATGAAAGAACATACCTTATGAAATTAAATAATACATGTCATAAAACACAAAATCTGTCTGTCCTTATTGCTTGTCAACGACCTGTCTGGTTTATATGATCCTTTTTTTTAAACATGTTATCAGAGACAAACTTTGATGTGATTTTTAGTGCATTCATTTATTATACGTAGCTTAGGATATTCACAGCAATCATTTTAGTGCAATATTTCAGTTGAAAAGTTATTGTCAAGAATTACTGACGAGACTTACATTTTTTATATTAACAAACAAACAATTGACATACTGTCTATTAGTGGTGGTCTGTGGCTGCTGATGAGGATGCTTTCGTCGCCCTTTTGACAATTTCATGACAGCGGTTCACTTAACTAGGTTGTGTCCGCATGTGTTGGTTATTTTTAACATTACTTACATCCTGTTGGATGTGGCTGTGCAATTTCCTGAGGATGTGCCTGGTTGACATGAAACGTACGTAGAAATCATCAATACAAGGATTAGCGGCCTAAGGTAATTATAAAAAATAAAATTTACACTTGCTTAGGTATTCGATATCTGTCAATCCTCTCGAGTGAATATTCAATTCTTTAGACAGAAATTCTTAGTGGAGGGGCACATTCGAGGGTCAGCGGTGTGTTGCATGCTGCATGTTAATGCATGTTGCAGGCAAGCGTCTATTATGGATTTCTGCTAATTAACATCTCACACAATAGAATATCGACAGTATCTTTGCTCCTGTTTCGTAATTTTGACTTTAACAAAACTGCAATGGTTTTTTCCCTTTTCAATTTTACTACTGCTAAAAAGCTTAAAATAACTCATCGTCTTTCTAATTAATTTTCAGAATAGGTAAGACAGTTTCTGAAACACGTTAGTAGAAAATTTTTAGAATGCTTACTGAAACATGTTTGCTTGTATATTGATTGACGCTAAACGCGTGCTTTGTTCATTAAAAAAAAATATTGCTAAATAATATGCTTTTAACGTTTGTAACAAATTATGTATGTTAATAAAACATAATATTATTATTATTATAAATTCAGGCCTATTTCCCAGAAAGGTAGGGAGAGATAAATATATATGATACGATCTTTGCATATTGCTTTTGATTCACAGAGTTTAAGACAGGTTAAAAAAACACGTGATAATTAATAAACATGAGCACACATGTTAAGTATCATTATCTTAAAATGTTTAAAAAATATACAGAATTATTTTCCAGTCATAATGGTGAAGATATTCATATTGAAATGAAAATATTCATCTACGACCGAAAAAGAGAAACTTGAATAAAATTTGAAACAGTTGTTAAGTTTTTGTAAATGCTAATTTTTTGGAACGAAACTTCTTAACGCTGCTTGCAGGAGATGTTAATTGGCAGAAATTGTCACGTGAGGAAAAAGCGTTATGCTCTCTCCATTCAATTCTCAGTGACTAGCAGGCGCTAGTTAATTAAGCAAGTGTGGCGGCAACCGCGCGTGAAAAGGCGGTAATTTTGTTTTTCAATATTTGGGTAAAAATATATATCTATTATCATGTTAAATGCATTTCCAATGAATAATAATCCCATTGCAGAAATTTATTTATGATTATTATTCAATTTTTCTTCGGTTATGGAGAAGAAGTTTTCAATTGTATGTCTTCAATACACATTTTTTACATATAAAATTATCAATTTCGAAAATTACATAATTGTGCAACATGACGAACTTAACAAAGTTTTTAATAAAAAGAAATGATGGTACTGTTTAGTGTTTTATTTAGTGTTTTTTATATAATTTGTAATTGTCTGTATTATATGCATTATGTGCAATTTTAAGTAAATGAATATTTTTCTTAAAATATTGTTTTATATTATTCGTTTGATTATTCTCAAAAGTTTTAATTTATTTCACTGTTCCCCTTATTTGAGATATAACATGATGTAAAGCCAAAAGAACTTTGCTCGACCCGAGTGTCTCACCACGCCTCTAGTTTTTTTAGACAGATCTACAACCATGGAAATACCTATACCTACTTGAATAACGTTGAGCATTTACAAGAAATTAGTAAAAGCATTAGCGTCAACAATCGTCGCCCTTTCCAGATACACGCGGGCTGTGCTCAAAAGTTTTCACGGCGCTTGTGAAGCTAATTAATTTTACGCTCAGCTTCGCTAATTACGTTTTGTACACGACTTAGCGCCATTAGGGCGCGCCGCCTACACTTGTCGCGCGGAGTCGTGGGCGTCGAGGTTTTTAAATTACAACTCCCACGAAGTCGAAGCGAAGCACGTTGTCGCTTCTAAAGTTTCGCCAAATGTTTCATTAGACATTTGAATGTTACACGTAACTTTAAATGCGCGCGGGAACGGGAACGAAGCGGGGTGTGGGGCGACGAAGTTGTGACGATGCACGCAAATAGCAGTGTTAATAGCGTGCTACGCAATCGGGTACAAGTTGTTACAGACACGTGTTGCACTGAAACCGCTTTAAGATTGCCCGACAATTAGGCGTAATAAATGAAGTGATCTATCATCCTGAAACACCAATCCGAGGTGCGATTTTTAGCGATTAGATTATAAGTGTAAAGGACAAAATGACCTTTGCAACTTTGTTCACATTCATCCTCCTTAATTCGTTCACCTAAGACGCTTGCAGTTGACTATTTTCTTTTGAACATCTTCCATTATTTTAGTACATTTTTTATAGTGAAATGTAGAATAGTATTATGAATTGCTCGACGTTGTTATATATGTTTTGGAAAACTTAAAATCTGATTTTAGTTCACGTTTTATCTTCAATTTTTGTGTTTTCCTTAATTGTAGTGGACTGCAAAACATAATTAATACTTAAAAAGTAATAATAAAACACTAAAAAGTATGTATGCACAATAATGTACACACATCTTTTAAAATACAATTTTTAGAAAATAAAGTATAAAGATACGAATTACAGGTATATATTAAACGCCAATTTCAGGAATATTTATTTATACGTAAATGACACTTAAAATTTTTAGAACTGGCCACGTAGATATTGTAAAACAAAAAACGGTATAAAATTTCAAAGATGGAACTCTTTGCCAACATTATTACGTATATTGTTTTCATCTGTCATTTGTTTTACAAATTGGCGGGAGAAGAAAATTTTTTCTAACATCAATATGAATTTCACACAAGAAAATTTTTGTGTAATCATTTTCTATGAAGAGTGTTGCAATTTAACCCAACACAAAAGATATTGTAGACTTTGATTATCCTTGTCCATGACGAACCTCAATTTCTTGCTACTGTTTACAACAGATATAACGAATTCAAAAGTGTTCACTCTGACATCTAACACACTGACACACATTTGACAGAAGACTTACGTGAGGGACGTCCTTCTAGGGTGATGATCGAAGACAACATCAGTGCTGTGCGGCTCTTGATAGAGACTAATAAAAGATTGACCTACCAGCAGATTTGGACAAGCTTAGGCAACGGTATGAGTTAAGTGAAAAAAATCCTTCATGACCATTTAGCAGTCAGGAAGCAACTCGGTGGATACTTCATAATTTGACTGAAGCTCAAAAACTCTGTCGTGTTTATTGGTGACGCGAAATGATGCAAATATTTGCCGGTGGTGACTCAAATACTGTAGACGGCATAGTTACAAGTGAAGAAAGCTGGATTTACTGTTACGATCCCGAAATCAAGAGACAGTCTACACAGTCGGTGTTTTCTTTCGAGGAGTTGTCTACTAAAGTAAAACCAGGGCAAAGCGTTGAAAAAAGGTGGTGGCCTTTTTCTACGGAATGTCAGGACATTATGGAATAATAATTTCAGAAGATAAATTCACTGCATACTAGTACACTAACGACTTTTTGTCTCTTATCTTGGAAAAAGTTGTGGAAAAACGACCTTACAGTAGGATTTTTCTTCATTATGACAACACCTCACCTCATACCGCCAGACGAACAAATGTTTGCGGACATTAGGTGTAAAACTACTGGCTCATCCGTCTTACAGTCCCGACTTGGCACCATGCGATTTTTGTAAGAAAAACTTTGAATTTACGGTTTACGGACGTGGAAAAGCAGTGTATGAAATATGAACGTGCATATGCGTATGCAACGGCTGTCGAAAAGACCCAAGTGCTGGTGGGCGAAGTATTTCTCTCAGTAACTCCATCGGATGCAGAAATGTGTTGATCTCAACGGACACTATTTTAAAAAACAATAATAATAAAAATAACTTGCTATTTTCCTCAGTTTTTGATTTTCTAAGGACTGTCAGCTTGATCCACATATCGGAAATTTATAGCTAGAAAACTTGATTTCATGCCCGCGCTACGCAGTAAGATGTCACATTTCTTGCAATGTAGCTTTATAAAATTATGATTAGAAATGTCTAGTCAAAACTATCTCAAACTATCCCAAAATATTTTACTTCATCTATGTATCCATTGAAATTAGTACTATAAAACGGATCTAATGGAAAATAGAATAGCTATTAAAATGATATCTGATTGATGATAAAATAAAAAACGGCCTAACTAAATTGTTTCTAAACACTTGTGATTAATATGCAGGTAAAAGAACTTCTGATTACAATAATAATAATAACAAACTGTTTATTTTAGTTTGCTACCATAGATTTACACCAATCTAAATTGACGTACTTTTAGCAACTCCTGCAAAATTTCCATTTTATTCGTGATCGGCCGACCAAGTCTAAGAAAAAGCTGTTTTCAGCGCTTAAGATGGATTTTGGTATTGCCTCTACAAGCGAGAAAATACATTGAGTTTCCTTTCAAGCTAAATTTCTCGAAACTTAAATTGCACAATCATAAAAAAACACTTAAAATAAACTTCAAGTCTAATACCCGAGTATGTTTTAATAATTGTTAATGCAAAATGTCGAATCTTAAGTAAAAGTTCTTACAACTCACATAAATATAACTCACTCAAACGAAAGCATGTTTGGAGACGGTCACGAATACTAAAACCGAACATTGTTCACATTAACGAAAGTCAAAAAAACGAAAGCATATCTCACGTTTAAAATGATGGGATTGCAACATCTTCAGAAATCAAATACATAATTATATATTCTGGCACGGATAGTACCCTTAAACGGATTTATGGTATCCGGAATCTTGAATTCAAGTCAGCAGCAGGACAATTATATTTACTTGATCGGTTCTTTAATTTATCTGTTCATGAATTTGATATATACTCAATATCAAACGTTAAATATTTCACATTTTATTACTATCAAGGCCTTTGTACGTAGGCAGGAGCCCTGATCAACTTTTTTACTCTGCACCGACTGATTTTGTTTCTCGTCCTGCCTATCTTTCTAGAGCTAAATTTGAATTAACATATCGAATACAAATAGAATCCACGTTAGCGAGACTAAACGCGGAGGCCGGATGCCTTACATGCTACCTACACCTAACTTAGTCAGTACAATATACACAGTTATTTATATTTATGCGTTTGAAACAAAAAAAACTCTTCATTCTGAATGGTAAGTTACTCCACTTCCCTTTACCAAGTGAATAGTGTGCCCGTCACATGTTTATTTGCCAAACGAAACTCAGCAATACTTTAAGAAGTGAAACCAAAACCAAATAATTTGATATTTATATCTGGGTACCCTTTTATGTTTACAAAACCGAGTTAATGAACTAGAAACAGTACAATGATCTTCTCCAAATGTTCAATAAAACGCGACTGTTTAAATATTGACAGACAACGATTGCCAAACGTTAAACCAAAAAGTCAATTCGTCTGCTGTTTTTGCAAAGCATTAATTTTGCAATAACAAAATTATTTTTTCTTTGTTCCAGAAGACGAAACTATCGTATCTCCCGATGTGTTAGTTATGAAAACTACGAGAGTCTGGCTATTGGAAAACAGACAAATGAACAATTCGTAAAATGGATGACTTACGTGCGAAAGCATTTCGAATACGAACTATTTTGATAATAATGCTGTTAAACACGTGCGTGCACTCCAAAAACGACGTCCTCATGTACAAGGAAAAGGAAGGTGACGATGGAAAATTAGATAGCGAATCCATTAACGACACTATACATTTTTTAGATAGCTACTACAAAAACAATTTAATTAATTATATTCTAAGAGATGACAATTCAAATACAAATAGAGTTAAGAAAGCTATAGACGAGGGTGGCGATTCGGCGACGACGAAAAGACCTCCGTTTTTACATTGGAACGAAACAGAATATAATCTTTTTAACGGCACCAAAGAGAAAGACAAAGAAACGAACACCAATAATGTGGCTTTTGAAGACTATTTCCAAGGCTACAACGATTTTTCAGCAACAGATGACCCCGTGTTGAATTACACAATAGAGCCTTGTGTCGGAGATGTAGAATACTGTAATTACACTAAAGAGGAATACATGGATATGCTGAATGAATACATATTCCCCCAACCCTACGAATGGGTTTTGATCTCGACGCATGCAATAGTGTTTGTAATAGGTCTTATAGGCAATGCTCTGGTCTGTATAGCGGTGTACAGGAACCATTCTATGAGGACTGTCACCAACTACTTCATCGTGAATCTAGCTGTCGCCGATTTTATGGTTATTTTGATCTGCCTGCCGCCGACGGTGCTCTGGGACGTCACCGAAACTTGGTTCTTCGGTACGGCGATGTGCCGGATAGTACTATATTTTCAGGTATGTATCTTTATTGGTTGTAAGTAATCTTATTAAAAGACATTTCTTAAGAAATTGACGATTACAAATTTGTTTGTTGCGCGTAATAGCTGTGTTGTATTTTATATTATACTTTATTCTTTAAGGCGATATTAGACAAGAAATTAATTTAGTTTATCTTCTTAGTGGTGATACTTAATGTTAATTGAAACTTCTAATAGAGAGAATGCACATTTCTTAATATATTAGATAATTTATAGTTCAATATGGACATAATTTAGTAGGCAATACTCATTTTTATATGTAAAAAAATCATTTTTACTTGTTTATACATCACTTAAATAAATATTAAATAAAACTTTGTCCCGTATAATTTTTAAAATGTTTGTTTGTATGGTTGTGCCTGCAAGATCTTTTATGATACTGTACAATCTATTTATGTAAAGTTTGAATGAAAAAAAAGCATAAACTGAATGTATCTTTCGATGTCTTTCGTTTTGCTTGGGCTAAGACCAGAAAACAGCAATTCATTAAGGTGACGCACTGATAAACTACTAATTTCAGGTGGAGCGTAACGCTCTACAACCCGCACACACCATTGTACTAGATACTAAAACATGCCGGTGTATGCATATGTTGAAAGTTCGTATGACAAAAGAGTTCTTTTCGGTTAAAATAAAAAATAGGATTATTTCAAAAAATCAAACTGGCTTCTTAAATTGTTTGTAGGTACGTCTACGTGAAAAACTGGGAAGCTTAAATTATTTCTCCGTCAATCTCCGTTTTATAAGAGGTATCTTCGAATTTTTTTTCTCTTTTATAAGTTAAAATATCATATAACGGTAACTAACAAATCATACTCAATAACAGGAAGAGTCGCACCAACAAAGACCATTTTCACATGTTTTGTATTATATGAAAAATCGAGATCCCTACCATCAAAATTTCGTCACTACACCACACTACCATCCATTTTTCGTCACCTTGATTCTTTCTATCACAGGGTATGATGTACGCCATCTCATCTCTTCCCGTGTGTATTTTCTACCGCAACCAATAAACTGTTACAAAATTTGCCGATCACCGATTGATTGCCGGGTATATTTCACACAAACTATAAAACTATAGTCAGGGTATTTTTCATCAGCTCTATTCACCAATCACGATAATTAGGATGCATTATTAAGTGGTTCACTGGCTAAAGTAAGCTACATTGGCTTGAACGATAACATAACATTTTTTCAACTTTTTCTTTCTACTGTAATGTTACGAATAAATTTAGAACTGAATAATATCCGACTGGGCGCTTACACTATTTCTATGTCTGGCAATTTCGGTTAACATAGCGCGACGAGTTGATAACAAATATATTTCCAACCTTCGGTAATAAATTAATAATCCCGATTTCGTGAGTGCATGAAATTCAAGTTTTGTCCAGACTCTCTCCACCGTCTTTATCTTCGTCACAATTACCTTTTCCTCTTCTATTCTTTTATCTATACGTATTTTATGGAGTGCCTCAAAATGAGAACGGAATATAACAGTTATAAAACAGCTCTATTACTTCAAGGAATACTCTGTTCTAGAATATTAATTAAAAAAAAGAGTCGATCAATGATGGATGTTAATTGACGTTTATATTGATTTAATGCATTGTTCAATTTGGGTCACAATTCTGATATCATTTCCGGCAAAAAACAAAGACTGGAGTGCAAGGTGTTAACTGTGACCAATTACAATGCATATTGCAATGTGCACTTTTATCGCAGCAAGCCGATAAGCGTAATCTTTTTAATTACACATGGGAAAATCAGCACTCGAAGGGTAATATTAAAACTATCGAGTGGCACTCAAACCTTCACGCTATATGAGCCTCGGTTATCTAACAAATAATAATAGGACGGTTATATCTGTACGTCCTTATAGTAACCCTGTACTTTGGTGTGTTAGTACTGACATTCCTGTAATACTGAAATGCTAAAAAAGGAAATCTGCCAAGTGCGAGCTAGAAATTAATCGCAAGAAATCCAGTTTCAGCTGCAGCAGCAATTCTATAGGATTACATAAGAAACAGATAAATATTATATGATCAATTGCGCAATTAAATATTAACATAAAAGGTATATTCCCGCTATGTAGCGTTATTTAAATTCAACGTAAAATGAAGTAATTTAAGGAGTACGTTATAACAATAATATAGCATTAGAGTATATAATCTTTCAAAAATGCAATAACATTTTATTTCAAGTGATATTTGCATATCAGCGCTAATTAATGTATGTTTAACAACTCGTAACAACCAAAAAACGTAGCCGTTCTGATGCTACGTATATTATTTTTATATCGGAGTTAGCATCGAAATTATAATCAGAGTTGATACCAGGACACATTGGACATAACATCTCTTAAAATTTTAATACGTACTATATATATATATATATATATATATATATATATATATATATATATATATATATATCATAGGTCAATGCATTTCTAAACTTAACCTATTCACAATTATTGTGGACCTGAAACTCACAATGATTTTGGGCCTACAGAAGTGCAAATATCATTAAATAAATTAATTATAAACTTTATTTTCCATACAAAAGTACAAGTATGAACCTAATGCAGTGTCGATACAAGTTGACAAAATTTGTTCTAGCGTTTTCAGTCCGGTAATTTTCACGTCAAAGCTAAACCTCGCTCTAGTCGACCTGTTAGGGATAAAGTCGATCAAGATCAGCATATTAGTTCATGTGATATAGTTAAAGACGTGGGAACTGAAAACAACACAGTTTTGGTACATTTTCAAAAAGCTGGATATATAAAAAAGTTCGATACTTGGGAGCCACACGAACTCACTGACAGAAATCTAATGAATAATGTATTCATTTGCCATTCTGTATTGAAACTTAATAAAACCGAACCGTTTTTGAAAAGATTAATCACTTGTGATGAATAATGAATTACCTACTATAAGAACGTGTGAAGAAGATCATGGTCAAAAAGCAAACAAGCTCCACACACGATAGCGAAACCCAGATTAACTCGTTGTTGCTATGTGTATGGTGGGATTGAAAAAGCATTAATCATTATGAACTTTCACCGTCAGACAAAAACCATCAATTTGGATCTCTATTGCCAACAGTTAATCAGACTTAAGTAAGAAGTAGAGAAATAACGGCCGGCATCGATCAACGAAAAAGGTTGGGAAGTATTAATGCATCCACCACATGGCTCTCATCTTGCACTTTTAGATTTTTATCTGTTTTTGTCTCTTCAGAATTCTTAGGTAGTTTTAGGTTAACATTAAAAGAGGACTGTCAAAACTACTTGTCGCAGTTTTTTGCTCACTATACCCAAAATTTCTAGGTCATTGGGATTATATCACTACCTACAAAATAGCAATGTGTATATTAAGATTGAATGTAACTTAAATAGGATGAAAAATGATCTTGAATTTGTATATAAAATACGAAAGAACTTTTTCCTCGACCTAATATATTGTTATGACTTTAGCTTTAAAAAACGTAAAATAATAAAATACTGAAACATTTCTACTTTTAAGTAAATAACAGAATAGGATAACGCTTGTTTGTGTCGCACTGTAATTAATTATACACCTTTTGTTTTACTTATTGCTTAGTTTTTTTTTTCTCCTTGATCTTGAAACTTGATTGTGGTAAACCATAAGAGTATTTATTTGTGCGTCGTTCTCTGTCAGTTTACAAACATTACTCAAAAACCAGCTGTCTACTCCGATTATTATCTAATTTATGCTTTTTTGTATGAAGTTATTTACTGGATTAAACATAATATAAAGATAAAAAACGAGACAGTTATCCGAATAATATTAAAAACAAATTCGGTTAGGTTAGGTTAGGTTCGACATCCGATTGCGACGAAGTATTTTTTTTTTATATATTACATAATAATACTAATTAATTACTCACAAAACATTTTAAAGTTAAGTTTATTGAAATGAAACTTAAAAGAAATAACGAAAGTATGTCATTTTATAATATGTTATCATTATAATAAATGTAATAAAATATCGAAAGTCTGGCTCTTTTTCGCTAAATGTGCAGAGTATGACGTCCAATAAAAATTTCGTTCCCAAACTTGGAGTCGGTATAATATTTTAAGGCTCCCTGTTTTGACATTGTTTTTTTTTGTTTAAAATTTATAATATGTTTAATATATTCCACATGTTACGTGTGTTCATTATGTCAGTATTATCTTTTTTGAGTTTAAGTAACTGTATAATGTGGACCAATTATACTAACTTTGGTCAACCTATATAGTAAGAAATATCGTGATATTTACAGAAAAAAGAGCCGTAAATAGACTTTCCTTAAAGAATGTTTGTGGTTCGTGTTCAGGAGTGGGACCCCAAATTGGTTGCATAAGCGTACTTAATAAACGTAGAAAGGTCGGCATGACCTTTTGTTGATTATAAGTAATATATTACTCTATTTGTTCAATAATAAGAGGAAAACAGTAAATTGTATTAGACGTTTTCCTTAGTATTTATCTACATACCTCAATAAAAGGGTAACCCTCACAGTACATAAGGGCTGGTGCAACAACGTAATATTTTGTTCGCAAATCATATTTGTAACTTAAACAACATACGTGTTAACATAACGTACTACTGAGAAGTTTTATAGTTTTTAGGAATTGGTTTGATCATTTTTTTAAATCTAATTTTTCAGATTGCCTGAGAATTAATCTCTTCTTTCACCAATAACGTAAATTCGTATAAGTGTAACAATTTAATTTTAATTTCATTTCATTAAGGTCAAATGAAATAACGCACTACGTTAATACGTGAGGAAACTGTGAATTCCTTCAATTCAATGGAATCGCTTTTTTGGTAAAATTGGGATATCCTTCTCTGAGAGGCGTATAGTACTATATTTTATGAACCAGTGTTACTGAGACTATCAGTCGACATTAAGTGTACAGGTTGTTTAAAAATGATTTAGGATATGAATCCAATTAAATGCACCTTTTCCATTCTGTGCATTTTCGTCAATAAATCGTCACATTCTTCTGATCATAAGAAAACCTTGAAATGTCCAGAATGATATTCTGAGCAAAAAAAGGAGGAGACAACAGTCTTACGCTTGTGTAATCAGCTGCAGAGTCTCAGAATGTAACGATTTGTAAAAAATGTGAAATCCTTATTGATTGCACTGAGATGAAAGAACTTGCGGCCGTGATGACTCGCATCGAATCAATTGCTATCCTTGAAATCCAGATTAAAAGATGTTACACACTCGTTGTGTCACTGCCGTGATCTAATGGATGTACTTGTGCGTAGCAAATCAACAACTGACTCCCATATAATTAACCTGGTAAAACGCGACCACGAGGTTACAAGCCTGCAGGCGACTGTTGCTTCTTTATAAAATGAGCTGAATTTACAAGAGCAAAACAATCTGTTAAATTAGATTGAAATTATTGGTGTTCCAGAGAACAGCAAAAACCTGTTGCATATTGTGAGGATAGCAGTCCAGAAAGTTGAAGTGCCGTTGAGACGTGAAGACTTAGATTCAGTTACTCAGGTTGGAAATCGCTGCCCGTCTGTGACTTCTAATCCTACAGAAGGAGGCGGAAAGATTCCACACCCTATTGTAGTACGGCTTCTTCTGTGATTCAAATGAGTTCAGATCCTTAGAGCTTCGAAATCAATTAGAAATCTTACAAAACCGCATTTCCTGTTATACTATTTTTTAATGAAAGTCTTACAAAAATCTATAAAATGCTTTTTCGTGAATCAAAAAAGAGGACTGAAATAGAAAATTAAGCTTTTTGCTGTTGTAATCAAGGTGCAATCTACATTAGAAGGAATTAGGGAAAATCTGCACTATAGTGTTTAATGTGGTCTTAATTGTGAGATTTGAGTATTTTTGGAAAATCTATTGAGTTAAATTCTATTTTATAGTTATGGTATTAATGGAAAGTTATACTAATTTTTAATAATTATTAGTTTTAAATGTTTAGATACTTGTTGCTTTATTTTATTACCACATTTATTATTAGGTGTATTTTTATCGGATGCGAAATTATGTAACGTTATTGTAAATGAACTACTTGATAATGTGGTAGAAACAAAACATATGTTACTGAGGCTGGAACTTTTAGTGAACACAGAATGGTTAAGGATAAATCACTTAAATATGAACATGTTCTTTCCTAAAGACTTAGAGCATGATTTAGATTCGCCAAAAATAAGGTCACGCCTGACCACAACTATAAACTATAAACTGTAAAATATTCACCTTAAATATACAAAGCATATAGAAGAATTATGAACATTTTTTGGGGGTTTTCAACTTTTTTTTTTAAATTTTGGTTGTGAATAACGATTCGATATTCACTACGATGTCTATATTTTAACAGAATATTTGCTAAGGGACTCTACAACTATTCCACAAATACTAGAATACATGTCGTTCAAAATAGACAAATTATCAAACAAAATGGTTGTGTTTTAGTGTACGTAAAAGACATCTGTTCTGCGAAAATTTCAATGTTAGATATCAGTGACGAATACAGCTTAGTTATTCTTCTTCAAAATATGATTACAATATCGGTCACCATCTTGTAATTTTTTGACAATTATTTGTTAGCGAAACAGATGGCGTACCACTGGTGTTGACTGGTGACATCAAGGTTAATATAATGAATGCAAACTGTACTGTAGCCCTGGAGTATCAATATTTAAGGGCGAAAAGCGGTTTATTACCGGCTATAATGGAGTTAAAAGAGGCCCATCATGTCTTGACCATATTTACGTAGATACATAAATCCGGTTAAGACATAAATATAGGTCAAATGTGCGCTAATAGACACCCTCACTCAGTCTAACATTATAGACCATTTAACTGTAATGATAGGTATGAAGCTAAATAAAATTAAAACGACCCGTCTAAGCCGTAATTAAAAGCGATTATGAGGCAATGAAAAATAAACTTTCAGATATTAATCGGTCTATTATAGGTGAAGATAATGATGATAATAGAGTAACTAGAACCTTTTCGAAGCTTTGAGAGATATTATTGGAAACATACGCGTAAAATTCGACTCAGCAGAACTCAATATAACTTAAAACTCGGGATTACTCCAAGATTAAAGAGACACATGCGGCACTGATACCGTCTTCATCAACGTACTAAACTGGAACCCAACAATAAACTACTGCAAGTATCATGTACAAGATATCAGTACTCTTTTGTATATTTCTTGGGTAAAATAAAACAAATATATGAAAATAAGGAATTCTGTAATAATAAGCATCATTGTGAAAAGCTTTAGAAACTGATTACAAATTTCTGTAATATGACAAAAAATACAAGTCAATATTGTGAATCTTGAAAAAATTGATAAGTACAAATGGCTCACGATGTTCTTTTGACTAAAACAATGACAATTTCTCAATTATAATCAACACTAACTGAGCTGGCTGGATTAATTGGAGCTGAAAGCACACCCAAAAAATTCATTTATACGACTCCAAAAGACCACAAAGAAGTGGAGCAAACAATTATGAGGTTAAATAATAATAAGCCCCAGGTATCGATATTTTAACATAGCGTTGATTAAACACATAAGAGAGGCAATATTTGTACCTCTTACTTACCTATATAACCTGTGTCTGGCCAGTGGAATATTTCCATACAATTGGAAAGTGGCATATGTAAGCCCAATACATAAGGGTGGTGTCAAAAATCGTAGTAAAAACTATAGACCTATATCGTTATTGGTAGTGTTCTCGAAGTTACATGAAAAAACTCATTAATAAAAGATTAATAAGTCATTTAGAGTCACAAAACGAGCTTTCACGGAGACAATTTGCCTTTCGAAAGGGAAAGAGTTCTAAGGATGGACTATTACTTTTAACATATGATATATCATCAAGACTCGATAATGAACAAAAATGTATTAATGTGTTTTATTGGATTTGGCCAATACCTTGGACAACTAAACTAGAAAACGTGGGTAAAACAGGTATTGCTTTCGATTTGCTTACAAGTTATCTGACAGAGCGAAAACAGTGTGTAAGAATTGGTTAAATGCCGAGTAGTTTGCAGAGTGTAAACCTTTGGCGTACGACAGGGCAGTATACTAGAGCCCACGATATATCTAATATATAATAATAATATCCATGATTTGCTAATTACAAATGCCAAAATTATTTTTTATGCTGACACACAGCTATCATGTTTCATGGACCAACATGGTAGAAGTCCACGTCCTATACGGAACTCGGTACGACACATATTTTTAAATAGTTGTAAAAAAAATGCTAACATTGAATACCAAAAAAAAAAACCGATATATATGTTATTTCATAAGATAGCTGCTTCAGCGCCATATCAACAGACTAATATCATAATCCACAAAGATAGATGCTCCATAAAATCATTCGAGCGCGAATCACTAAATAAAGTGAATCTTATCAAATATATAGGTGTTTATGTGGATAAGAGAATGAAGTTTCAAAACCCAGTGACTATCTTCTCGGTTTGCATAAGGAAAGTTACTGGCATTATAAAGAAACTACGTCATGTCGCAGTTCTGCAATGAATCTCTTTCTTAAGGTCGAGAGAGCACAACGTTCAGTTTTGAAAATCATGATGAACAAGCCTTATAGGTACCCACATACAGATATTTATGGAGACAGCAGTGTTCTTAGCGTGAGGCAGCTCCTTATATTCAGAACATTACTTTATCTCCATGAAAACATGTAAGCCTCCCGGGAAGTACAAAGCTACGACATAGTCGAGAGTATGTCGTCTGTCTACTCCATCTGTGAAGACTAGTATTGCTAAACGATTCGTACAGTTTCTTAGGGCGCATGTTTACATCTGGTTATAATGTTTAATTTGTAATTAAACATTGTAACCAGATGTATAAAGTGTATGTATATAGTGTATGAAGTCGGTGTATAAAGCTAAAAAGATAATTTATGATTGGGTGTCTACTTTAACCTATGAGGATACTAAAAATGCATTAGGTATTCAATCATGACTCAGTAATAAGTGCATATTGTCAATTTGATTACAAATCCATGCTCTACACTGTATGAAATGATATATCCTTGTTCTACAACTATAATATATATTGCATAATTCTGTATACATGAGTTTGTTTGAATACATTAATGTTGTATTTATATAGATTTATTTAAATCCTATTGTCTATGCATATGTTAGTAAATGTCTGAGTATATATTTTTGTTTTTAAGTCATATCATCAGTAAAATTAGTTATCTAGAATGGAGACGTATTTTAATCCTCTTTTCTTTTTGTTTACGCTATCAATAATTGTTATAATATTAAATTTCTAGTTGTTAATGAAGCGTATTTGCAAGTAATGACTAAATTGTCAATTGTATGCATAATTAATTGTAAGCATATTGATATTGAAGATGAGTCATTTATATTATTACAAACATCTTAGCCTTTGGTGTATACTCTTATAGCGGTTTACTGTGTAACTGTTAACTACCAACCTCTTTAAAAAAATTCTTATTTATTTTATTTATTTATTATTTAATTTAAATTTTATTTGGAAAAACCAGGCTGTTCAACATCTATTAAACCAACTATTACTGGTGTCACTGCTGCCTGAAAAAAATTGACTTCAACAACATTTACGTTCAACCTTGAAAACGCAAGATGATGCTATTCATTAAAATTTGAAATTACAGAAATTATTATTAAATGAAAGTTTGTCTTTGAGGCCATTATGATACAAGATATTTATTGTTCTGACTAATTTGCGAGTAGAGGTACGGGCTGCGAAATGATATTTAGACACTTCAATTGTAGATTTATAATATGAATAAGCTCTTTGACTATGTTCGCTACTAATATAACTTATTAATAATACTAATATTCCAAAATTTTTCATTAACAAGGAATTCAATTAAATTATTATTTAGATAATTATGTAGACAACCATGATATAAACGTTTCGAATTTGCAGAAAATAGTTTTATGTATATATTGCAATACGTTATTTTTTAACGAATTTTAACTTTCATTTCATTTTCTTATAACGAACAGTGACAAACCAACGTCTTGGTTCCTAGCATGTCTATGTCGTGAAGACCAAGTAACTGCATTCCCGCCTGTAGCCCGAATTTCATTTTTTTTTCGAATTTCATAACGAATTTCACCGATTTTAACTACAAGTAGCAAATGCGTTTATAAGTTGAAGCAATTTAACTGATCGTAATCAACTAAATCGGTAATGGCTGAGAGGTTAAGAGCGTCATCTTTGAAATAAATGGTCCTGAGTTCGTCATGCCCATAAGCAAAATGACCAATGATTTTTAAATGCTAATTAAATTATTCGTTTTTTGTCTCGGAGAGCATATGAAGCGTTTCTTCTGGAGGCTGATGCATGGAAGATAACGGACGTTAGTGGTTTACAACCCGCGCTCGGCCAGCAACGAGGACTGAACAATTAAACTCCTCAATTTAAAATACAAGAGATTGGGTGATTGTATGATTTTACAGTAAGATAATTGTCACTTGACACGATGGTGATAACAACAACTATTAGACTAAAGCAAGCATCTAATCTTACCATAATTCATTCGAAATTTACGTAGCTGTATCTCAATCTCGAATTTACTTTAGTTTCACAATTCAAACACAAATTCATTTCATTCAAAAGTTTGTAATATTAACAAACTGATTTCGGTATACAGCAGAGAAAATGTTTCTTTATTATTTGACGGTACATTCAGCTGTTGATAATTGGATAAAACTCAAGAAGCTATCCGAATGAAGTTAATTGCCAATAACCCTAAATGGATTGGAAATTAATTTCTTAAATAAACTACATGGCGTTCGATAATTTCAAAAGATTCGTTATAAATGTGAAACCTCTTGAAAGTGTAAAATTTGGATTAAAAACATTTAACTTTTTCTCCTTTAGTGAGATGAATAACTTAGAAATATATTTTCTAAGTTCGCTTTTTTATTTTATATTTACGTTAACTCAAAATTATGATAATCCGTGGACTGAATTGAAACTTCAAGCATTTGATTCGGATCCAAATATTTCCACCAAACTTAATGAATGTAGGAAAAATTTCATTCGAAAATCTATAATTTTTGTTGGAATAAAATCATATTAATTTGAATTTACACATATTTAATTTAAATCAATCACTTTACTTGATCGAACAAAAAATTGAAATTGATTCGAACAAATGAGACTACTATACGTAAGGTAAAGTATAAAGAGAACTGTTCTTAAGTATACCTTATAAATAGTTCATTTATATAATTTGAAAGAGTACATTGAATGAAAGATCTGAACTAAAAATGGATATGTCTTGCGTAGAACAGCCTAGTAATCCTTACGCTATTTGCGTGCGAGTTACAAGCGTTGACAATCAAAATTAATGATTTTGTACGGAAAAAAGATATAGAAGTAAATATCAGTAAAACTAAGGTCACGGTGAATGAAAGGTTCAAAAACCATATTTTAAGAACATATATGTAGGTTAGAGAATTAAACAAGAAAAAGGCTTTGTCTATTAATATAGTCTGTTTATAAATGACGGCAAACATGATGATTAGAGAGAGTATTAATGCGGAAAACAATATTGATGAGCTGATTTTATAATTATAATAATATGAACTCACGCCTATTTCCTTAGGACCTATTAGGGGGTCCAAACTTGAAGAATTCCCGAGTCAGCCGGAGATCAAGAGAAGTTGTCAGTGGGTACACCGACATCATCCTCGACCATCACAGCCGTCTCTGGGAATGATGGTGAAGTGGTGGGTCGCCGCTCCGTCCGGACTGGAGAAACTCGACCATGGAGAACCTCGACGGTCCGGAAAAACTACGACAATCCCTCGATTGGTGTTCGTTCGTGGGTCTTCCACACCCTATTTGCGGGTGCGGGACGGAGGACTTATGTTGCCTCATATCCGGGCGTCTTCTCGTCGGGGATACGACCCCGACGGTCCAGTTGTGATATTCTATTTAGGGGGTCCAAACTTGAAGAATTCCCGAGCCAGCTGGAGATCAAGAGGAGTTTTCAGTGGGTACACTGACATTATCCTCGACCGTTACGGCCGCCTCTGGGAGTGATGGTGAAGTGATGGGTCGCCGACCCTATAAAGGCGCTCCACGCACCCGAAACGGTGCGGAGCGCGGGGAAAGGACGCGGCGCGACGACGCGTGTAGCGCTGATGGGCGCGCTACGGATACCCGGAGCTATGCGAGCTCGCGACGTGGGACGCGAGCAGCCTGTACGCGGGCGGCGCTTTACCAGAAAGTATATCGCCGTGACACCGGCGTTTCGTGTGTCGTTACGTATGACGTTTCAAACGAAGATAGGAATTAAAATTTCTTTTTTCGCCACCCATGCCTGAGCAACTATTTATGTGCGCGGCCACTTGACGCGCGAATGATGCTCGAAGCTAATCCGCTTGTGCACGCTCCGAACGTTAGGACAGTTCAAATGCAGCGACAGAAAGGTCTTCTTTCTTCAAACGACGACGACGACGCTCTTCAAATCCGGCTCGAAGTCGACCAATGTGGAGGACGTACCAAACGAGTTTCACCCTCTGCGGTGGGGTGCTTCCCTTCTTCTTCTTCTAGTTTCTTTTCCATCGACTCCGCCGCCGCCCGTAACCCCCGACCTCCTCGATTGGAAGTTGTACCGTTGGGACATCGATTCCGGGCCGTACCGTGACGGGCGCCGCTATCTGATGCCCGCGAATGACTACCATCAGCGGTCGGCGACCCTATGTCGTGAGGGCCACCAATGTCTATGTCACGTGATTGGCCCTCTGAAGGATTACCGAGGTACTAAAATACATACATGTTCGATGCATTTAGGAAGACTCATACAAACTCATATCTTTATTTACAAAATAAATCTATATGTACAAAACTATATTAAAATGAACGTTTCACTAAAAGTTGTACCAAAAGCTGTTTTCCTATTTACGTATCACACATTTGTAATTCATTTATACAAAATATACGGTCTAAGAATAAGATAGTGAGTGTATCCACGCTGTGTGTACGTCAGGGTGCGTAGGAACGTTTTCGTCGCGAACATGGGTGTTTTAAATTTGTGCTTTTTAATATGCCACAAATTTAGTCTGCATAGATTTTTTTTAAATTGATCTTTATCGCCCTTTTCACTACACACATTCGCTCTATAGATTTTTTTTTTATCACTGTTTTTTCATTCATCGTTTCCAAGTGGCCAAACCACTACAACATACCTTTTTCAACTCTAGTCACTACATCTTCCTTCAAATCACACCACTCTCTGTTCGTTCCCATACAACTCTTTCAGAAACACTCCACACATTTTGCACAGAGATCGCATGCGTATTGATTTTCATTTCATTTTTCTTCTGTCATACTCAACTTTCACTTCCATATACAAGCGTAGGACTTGGGACCCCATGATGAATAGCCAAAACAGCTTATCATAAGACTCTTTTACTGTTCATAATAGTAAGTTCTTCATAATTCAAGTCCCCGTTTACTTTATTTCTCGTATGCACTCTTCTGTCAAAGTAACTATGAGTTTACCAGTAATTGTATATAAACGACTCAAGCATACGAACTCTGTCCCTTGTTCGACCCTCTCACCTTCTATTTGTATATACATATCGCATTCAGTCATGCTTTTGCCTCTTTCAAATACTATCACTTTAGTCTTTCTGGCATTTACTTTTAAATCTTTTTTCTTAATAGAATTATTCAATTTACTCACCATTTCCTGAAATTAGCACGTCAACAGCGCAATAATTACTTGATAATCGGCGAGCAAGAAGCATTTGATAGATAGCTCAACTATTTTCAGTCACCTTTTGGCCCGTTTCCAAGGGACCAAAAGGTAACTGAGAATGGGCTTGTTATACAAAATATCAAATAAAATATAAAGGGGTTCGTATCGTATTAAAGAGCTGATACAGCGAGGCTGCTACTATACCCCCGCCATTCCTTATCATCCATTAAAAAATCCTATCATATGGGGCAACTTTTCCAAATTTCATAAATTTTGGTGCTTTAATGATTTTATCCATCGTAGTTTCATTTTAATTTTCATCATCATTGACACATTCAGTGACAGTAACATTGTCATATGCAACTGTATCCTCACATGCAAAAACACATTCGATACCATACTTCCAGCGCTCTTTGACATGACTCCTCAATCAGTAAATATTCATTATTTTGGAGTAATCATCAAATCAGAACAAACCCGACACTTTTTAGTTCGAAGGCGATACTTATAACCACTGAACTACCAGTTTACAATTTTCGCCCTATAGCGATACTCAAAAACAATTACAAGAGTTTCACTTTTTAACGAGGATGCGCTTACGTTAGACTTCTTTTATTCATTAGATTAAGTGATGTTTCGAACTTTAAAGTGTAGAGCTTCGAACTAATAGCTATTATTTCATCGCCAAATGGTAAAAAACTAGTACCTTATATTTTGGGAAATCTAATATTTGAAACAGTTTTGTCTAAAAAATAATTATTAAAAACTTTAACATGTTTTATTTTAAGATGTACAGACTGAGAGAATATAGACCTTATAATATTTTTAAGTCCTGTATTTAATTGTTTTGGGCGACATTTTATAATAACAACTTTATTAAAGCCAATTCTTACAACGCGAAGGTAAAATATTATTTATGATTTTGAGAATCATTAAAATTTTCCAAAGACACTTTTTATGTCGAGTTTAGAAAAATGAGCAAGTTGATCCGATGTCCCAAGTGTACGAAAGTTGTCTTGTGATAAATAACAAATTTTTTAACTCTATTCTTTAGAATGGGTCTTCAATTCCAATTACCTTTGAATACTCTACATTCCCGACTTATTTTTGTAACAAGTTACTTCTAGAAAACGCCTAACACGACGGGGTTTTCGGAATTCTTTTACGCGACCTATATTTTGTTCAGTACATAACGCGCCAAGCTTTCAATATCAAGGTATTTGATATAAAAAAAATTGTTGGGGTTCAAAAAATTAAATCACAGATGTTATTTGCTACATTGATTTTTTATGTATTACATTTTATGACTTGATATGTGATATTTGGCGGGACTTGTTTCGCGACTGCGAAGATAATTTATAGAAAAAATGGGTAGAAGCAAGCGACGGTGAAGAAGACACAGTTAATCATTCGTCTAGAAAATATAAATTTTAAGCAGCGTGACGTATTGCCCTGTTGTTTTTCTAAGTACGTTCTGAAATAGAGCTTATTTTTTTCTTTAAATCTATCTTCATCTTTTCATTTTATATACATTTCACTTGTACATTTTATTTTACGTAATGTTCGAGTCTTAAATTGTTAGAGTAACGTCGAGAAGCTTACTTTTCTTATAGAGAAATACTTCTGTATTTAACTTTTAGCAATAACAGCACAGATTGAAATTTGTTCTTAGTGTCGATGTCCGTAATAAGCAATACGAGTTCCCGGTTTCTTCTAATATTTCTTGTTTCAATTATACTCTTGAGTCTTTATTGGTTTAAACTTTTGTTGTTTGTGTTTTCCCGACGCACGCATTTTTTTTCCAATCTTTTGGAGCCTTGCTTTCGACCCCTTAAGCCCTTCGAGCCCTTTAAGAGCACTTTTTATTATAGCAACATATGTCATGTCACACACTCTTCAAAGTGTCTTTTATGTCAAGGCATCTATAATCAGACACGCCAACTAAAGAGAGCAACTTGATAATATGTCGTCCTGGTGCCATTAATTTTAGGATATCATCAGTAGTTTTTGACTTCAATATTCATGTCGGGTCGTAAAGAAACTTTTACCTCATTACTTAGGTAGTTTCTACTAAGCGGAATTGATTTAACACATTAATTGCGATTATTATGCAATGACCGCACAATTGATTAAGACAAAAGCTTATGAGATGAAAATCACAACAAATATTTATTCAAATCAGAATCATATGAATTAAAAATAACTGTATTCACTTAAAATCTGATTAAATTCAGTTAAAATGGGATTTAATCCAATATTATCGCTTCCAATTTTAATCCAATCGGCTTGAAAACCTTACAGGTGGAATATTACGCCTTAGAATCTGATTTTCCGTGTAAATGCCAGAAGTTAACGCAACAATCCATTAACCTCCGAGAGTTACCTTAACTTACTTATTACACTTAGAAAGACCGTTTATTTTAGTAATTTACTCAACAGAAATACTTCGTGATGTTTTTTATTAAATAAACACCTTTTGAAACCTATATAAATATTTGTTGTTTTTACATCTTATGTATTTTTTTATATAATTTTATTATTTATTGTCAATGCTTTGAAAACTGTCAAGATTTTTAAAGTTATACTTCTTTCGGCACGTTAGGAAAATCTAATCGCAGTGGATTTCGAGCACGTAACGCGGCGATGTAACACATAATTCGGATCGGTTCAATCTGATATCCGGACAGCACACAGAGGAAAAAGTACCAAACATCAATCTACAACTTATTTCATATAGCACATTCTGAAAAAAAAATAAAGATGTTGCGATCGTCCGTTAACATTCAATTGAGTACCAAAAGAGTATGCACAGGAAGCGGGACAAAACATTTATTTTGACTAATTTAACATGGCTTATTCTGATAAACGTCATGTTTGAGTTAAATTATATAAATTCATTTATTTTAAATAAAACTATTTTTCAATATTTCAACTAAGATATCTTTTGAATGCATTATTTTATTACGATTTGCTATAAGGCATTCGAAGCAGTTTTTTAGGCAGAAAATACGACATTCTCAAACATAAATCCATCAAGAATTTCACAAGTTATTTTAAAAATACCCTTTTTTTAAAATTATTCTTTAATGTTAGTTCTAATGATTTTTATTTAATTTAATAACGATCGACGTTGTTTCTAAGGAGAATAACTGCTTAGATTTTAGAGTCTAAGTCTAAGGTACAGCAGTTTGAAAAACATTACAGAAAAATATCTGTGTAGGATCTTATGCAAACCAAATCGGTGGCACATTAAAAAAGGCTCAAACTTTCAACACGTGAAACCGAAGAGCTTGCATGAAAAGATTGATGGATGTCGGTGAAGCGAAAGAGAGAGGTGTGCAAAGATCGTACCATGTGGAAACCTATTGTGCTTGTGCTTTAGGGAAATAGGTGCAAGTTGATATTATTATTAATTAAAAAACATTTTTTGAAAAATTTTTCTCCAGATAGTTCATGTACAACGTCACCGATTTTTATGCAATTTGCAGAGATCGATGTTACTATTCGGGAAAAAGAACTGATTAGAGTTTGTTATCGGTAGTCTAAAAGTGATTTCAAAAAGACACTTTTATGTACATTTCAATTTTAAGATTTCTTGAACTCTACCAAGCAGCATTTAATCAAATTTCGAAAAGGTCAATGTTGAGTGAACCAATTTGGAATGTCGTAAACAATGTTTTGATCTGCTAATATTCGGATAATCAAAAGTTATATCACTCGGAAAATATTTAAAATAGATTCCTAGTATCCTAAAACATCAATATCTGATGAAATCTCGATTTTCAAAAATCGGACTAAAACAGTACCTATATTCCCAATTTATGAAAACTTTTAAATTTTCATAATAGGGAATAAAAAAAAGTTTGTACTTACAAAACATTGTTATTTATTTACTCCAAAAGTATAACTTCTCAAGGGTACAAGTACACCCACAGTTATTTTTAAGTATTCATATTTCGTACCTATTTCTTATATCACTGATATTCATCAGTCGTCCATACAAGCTCAAAGTTTTTGAGTGCTAAAAATTTAGGCTTTCAATGTGCCACCAATTTAGTTGGCATAGGACTTTCTAGGGCGACCCTTGTCGACTCTGCCATCACACACATTTGCTCTTAGATTTAGTTTCGGCGTCTATTTTCACTAATAGTTTTCGGTTGGACAAACCATAGCAACATTAACCTTTTTATAAGAAAATTTATCACAATAAAGCGTTATAGATAAATGTACTACAATATAAACTTTGCAGTCAAATTCTACCATTTTACAGTTTATGTCTCTCGGTATGTCTTTTCATAATTTAAGAATAGTTTGATAGAACTTAGTGAAAGTTCGTATACAATATGGGCAAGTAATTATGCAAATGATAATTATACATGCTTTTGACAAAAGGTCTGTCTGTTTATTTCGCGGGGTAGTCTTCAAAATGGTTAAATAGATTTTATTCATATTTTAAAATAGAAGTAGACTACCTGCTGTTTTAAGAAATAGGTACATAAATAAAATACCTTTTATTTAAGCGTAAATATATATAATAATATGCGAAACTGTACATATGAGGTTTTAGTAAAACTTTGTATAACGCACCTAATATTCTTACTCTGTACGTTGATAAAGAGTTTGTTTGTTTTATTTGTCTGAGCTAAATTCCCAAAAATCCGAATGGAACGTAATCAAATTTTGCAAAAGGATAGAGTACCTTCGATGAATGACTTTTTTGTTCGTTCGTTTTCTTAGCATGTCTGAGATGTTCATCCTATTAATACGAAATTGGTGATATATTGTACGCCCAAATGGGTAAGGTTTCTGAAAACAAATTAGACTTCATCTGCATATTTGTATTATTGAACCATACTACGAAATCAATTCCACTTTACTAGTCCTTCGCTCTGAGTGAAATTGTATTATCATTTCTCTTTGACTTCGTCAGGGTATTTGTTCTACTACAGATTCTAAAAATTCTTTTATTCACAAGAAGCTAAACTATCCTCAACTAATATAGCCTAAATTTTATTTTTGTTTTCATTTAGTATTTTATTAGATTCATCCAAATCGGAACGGTAATTGTAGTAGTGCAATCCAAATTGCAAGCGTACGGTGAGCAGAATCGAGAATCAACATCGGAAGGGATTAAAGTCGAGAAAGCGACCAAAGTCGAAGTCGAGTATAGCACTAAAATTAAAATCAAGACCATGACCAGAATCGGAATGAGAAGCAATACCAAAATCAGAACTGATAATGAAATCGAAACCAGGATTTAAAATTAGACCGGCATTGGAATCGATAGAAAAATTAAGACCAGAATAGAGTGCGGGATCGGGATCAGAATCATGCTTGAGGACGTGCTTGGTCAATAGAGAAGATTAATAATGCCTACGTGGACGGTGTCGCGAGTGCAAGCTACATGTGAAAACACTTCGTTATTAAAAAAAAAGATAAGGAAGAGAGCTCTAGTGACAGCGTCACTTCACTTGCCATTGAAAACAAACTCCAGATTGCACCAAGTTCCAGGACATTGACTGGTGCGACCAAAGAAGAATGAAACGTCAACCGACACATGCGTTAGGAAGTAAAACTCTTTTCGTGACTCTTTAAAGACAATAATTTTTGTAAGAATTATTTTACAGCCTTTTGGAAAATTAGCAAGCATGCGAGCCACCAGACAATAGATGCTGTCGCCCATGGATACTCGCAACACGAATATAATCGACTCACTAGACGAATGGCAACAGTGGTATTGCTATTTCGTGTCTGTATTCTGTGAGATTATGGTATCTCACCAGTATAGCCGGCCCATTTCCGTGCTGCAGCCATTATAGCGCGGTTTTATCACCAGAGACCCGACTATTTGCCTTTGTTACTTGCTTGCTTTTTTTAGCTTATAAAATATTGATTTTTGAAGATATTCCAAATTCATAATACCTCTAGGATATTTTATGCAAAATTTTTTTATCACAAGTCGAAAATTCACGGTTCGGTTGAGACCTTTCCCGCGCGAGAGCGTGGAATACTGGTCAGAGACATCGCAACAAAAGCAAACGCATCATACGTAGTCCAATTTTGTTATTTAATATATCAAATACTTGAACTATTTAAATAAATAAAAAATGACTTAATTCCACAATTATTGAACTTCGATACTGTTAATTTTAATATATAAAAATATCCAATAAAATAATAAAAATAAATTACATTTTAAAAAGCAAATATACTTTTCGGTTCTTTCTTGAACTTATACCGATTTTTCCGATTTTTTTTTATTGCGGTTTTGTATAGATTTTGGTTAATCTGTTCAATAGACTCCCAAGATGAGTATATCTTTATCATGTGAGCATTTTTTAAATAGCAATTTAAATAAATTTACATAACCAATTATTTCTTTTGTATTATTGAAAACTAAGATTCCGAAAAACCGTGGTAAAAAATTAAAATTTTGACTTTGTTAGACGTTTAAAATTAAACTTTACTTAATTAACTCTCGAGCACAAGAAACTGTCATGAATGTTCGTTATTTAGATTTAATTCATTCGAGTTGTCACAATCGTAATTCAAAAGTTTACTCAAACGCAACAAAATTTGAAAAGCCTCCTAAGCCCCACCACCATTCAGCCAGGTCTGCCTTTCTGTATTCAGATATAAGAAAAGATATATTGTACAAATTTTCACTAACCTCAAATATCTATTCAAAAATGTCTATCAGTTCCCAATTAAAAAGGAGAAATGTGTTTTACACATGAAAGATTGAAACTGAAAATACAACTTATAGAATATAAATTGTAATACACATAAGGACGATGACACACATAAGTGTAAATTAGTACAAGGAGACGTGAAATAAACGTACGATAAAAAAATAAATAATAGACACGACGAAAATATGTTTATAGTTATAATCCAAAGTACTTAAATAAGAAGAAAACTGTTAAAATTTTTATCCAAAGTCCGGAACGAAGACGTAAGTTAAGGATTAACGGAAGCGAGAAGATACAAAAAGTGGAGTATGCAAAGAAAGAACGTTGATTTCGAAATTTAATCCAACACGATAGAGTTTCAATTTAAAAGTACGCCACAAGGTATGCCATTATGTTATTCTTAAATGGAAATAGCCCGAATCTTGTTTTCAGTGTTGGTTTTCTCTCGCAGAAAAGATACATAAATTTCTTATTTTTTTTTGATTATTTTAATTTATTATTATACATTTTCTTTTGTTTTAAAAAACAAATTTTTATATTTTGTAGACTAAACATCAAAATTTTTAATATATTTCTCGATAGAAAAATAATAATCTCCCGATAACAATAAAAAATTAGATATATTATAATAATTAAATAGTATAAAAATTAAATAACAAAATACTTCATATTCATAAACAAAATACGTACTTTCTAACTACTTTCAAGATATTAACGAAACGTATGGTTGTTAGACTTGACAACATAATTAAGTGTTACTTACAGTTGAAGTTTTTCTGAGCAAACTAAAGCAAATGACTAAAAACATAACATGTACTTCTTCTCGGGGTACCTTATCAATGTTCAACATAAAGAATATGGTAAAATTTAAATACCTTTACACACTATTTTATTAAGGTATTACCTGCATTTATACGTCGTTAATAAATGCCATACATAATGCACAACAGATCTGTATAGTAAGCTATACCTAGCACATGAAATTCGGGCTTCAACTCGTTCGGTTCGACATAAAAATGCCTGTGTGCGATGCGCGCGCGTGACCGACCGTACCTACCCTTGGTATAGAGTCGACCTTTTACCTTTAGAAGCATCATGTATACTCTATATACATTATCTATGCATCACCACCGTAATTTTTTTAAAGTAAATTGTTGTTGTTCCACGGCCTTAGTAAATTATCTATAATACAATTGATTAAATGCATGCGATTTTTTTTTATATTATTTTATGCGTGTGGTTTTTCAAGTTCTCTCTTGCTGTAAACTAACGTTGAGAGCTTAAAGTCTGAGACTCTCGATCTGTAATAGCAAGTAAGTTTGTATTTAATATAATTTTAGTATTTTTATGCATTTAGCTATTTATAACTTTATAGTTGGAAAAATGAGTTTGAGATTGAACAATTTCAAGCCTTTTTATAAGAAAAAGTTTTAGAGAAAATGGTCATACCGACAATACATTACAGATTTCTGTATATGCATTCAAATAACATATACATCTCATTCTAAAAAACCGACTTCTCAAGTTAAAAAATAGACATTTGAACCTCTGATACTTTAATACTCTACCTTTGTAGAGTCTGCATTTAGGTTATTACTCACCCTATTAATGCCAAATTTAATGCACATATATGAAGTTGTCACTGAGGAAAATGCTTGTATGAGGCACACTCGAAGATGACCTCCAAGAATTTCGTTACTGTAAACTGAATACGATTTACTAAAATAGTATTCGAATACTCGTGGAATCGCAAATGCGTGATGTCTTCCATAAGGCTGAAAGATAATGTCAGTCCACACAAAATTTAGGAGGAGTTTATTTGCAACGTTAGTCATAGTGTCAGTCAGAAAATGCGACACTTAAAGGCCTTATTAATATAAATCACGGTCCTAATTTACATATTTAAATTCTAAATTAATATTTATTAATAGGCGAAATATTTTTCCCTAAGTGAGGATTCAGCAAGAGCGGGAGATGAATTGAGAGGCATAAGCATTCACAGTTCTGGTTCGCCTGCCTGTGGTTGCTGCTCCATGGACGTCAATTCGTCTTCTTTCGGATTGTGATGCCCAATTTTATTTCACTCCCTAGCTTTGATATCTACAACTCGTCGACTACACATCTACATTTTAACAGACTTCAAAATTAAAAAGGAGGAGGTTCTCAATTAGACTGTATTGTTTTTATGTTTGTTACCTCTGAACTTTCGACTGAGTGAACCGGTTTAGATAACTCTTTTTTTATTTGAGAGCCGGTGTTTCCGCGTGGTCCCATTTTAATTTGGTTCAGTTCTGACAATGGCACTTATGAAAAAATCATATAAATTTTAAATTTGCATTATGTGCGTAAAAGACAGACGAATAACTCAATATCACGCCAACCGTTTTGATTATTCTTGTTTTATTGAAAAGGATAGTTTGATGAGAGTTTAGTTAGGTTCTGATTATGAGATCCATGACAAAATAACGACACTCTTCAATTCTTAAGAGAAAATTAACAATACTTGGCCAAGCCTTTTATAGGCTATCCGGATATTTGGGTCACCTACCGTAACGTTGTTATGGTCAAGTAATTGTCGTAGTCGAATATGATGAACAATGGAACTCGTTAACGGATTACAGTGAGGGTGCGATCTATGAGGAACACGTTTAGTAAGTCTACCCATATTTAGGCAAATTAGTTAATGTACGTTAGATTCACTAAAAATCAAGAAATAAATAAAAATAAAAGACCACTTACAAGTCAACCAAATTATTACAATAATATAATACATTTAAAATTATTTTTATTTTTGGAGCCGGTGTCTATTGCTAGATATATTGTAATGTTTCCTTGGCTTATATCGACTCTAAAAATAACAATAATTTTAACTACGTTATATTGTCATAATAATTTGATTGACTTTTAAGTAATCTAATGTTTTTCATTTTATTTTACTTAGGAGAACTGTAAAAAATATTTTGATCTTTGCTTGTTATTCATAGGTATTTGTTGAGTTAAATTTGAAGTGGGTAGGTACCTACCTACCTTCTTGCTGGTAAACACATAGATCGTACCAACACATTGATGAGTAGAAAAAGTAAGTTGATTATTAGATTGTAGAAGAATACGCAATTATTCTTTTACTTTTTAGTGCATATTAATTTGTTTTGGTGTAGTGATTTTTTTTGAAGTCGGTTTTTTTTGTTAAAATTTTTGTCTTATCTCAATATGCGTTCTGCTCTTTGACAGTGCTTACTCAAGACGAAAGTCTTACCGAAAGTTATACTGGAGCGACGTTTGTGTACGGTGTGTCGACGATGACAGTAAGACATCCATTTTAGGGTTAATGAGCTATTGAGAGGTAACAAGGTCCTGTCTGGGGTGGACGAAGTACTTTATTTTTATCAGAAAAAAACCTTCCTTCAAGAAAGTGTCTGAAAAGTGTTTTATGTAGTGTTAACTTCTACTAAGAAATAAAATTGACAGACTAACGAGGCCCTTGGTGACGCCTTTTCTGCTATCCCGTTGGTTATACGAGGCTTTATAGAAGGCGTTATATAAAAAAAAATGTGATTCAAAAATATTTGTAGCAAATTCTTTTCTCATTATAGACGTTTTTTTTTCAAAACGTATGTTCAAATTAGAAAGTTGTTCAGTTATAATAAGAGTAAATATTTGAAATAAAAAAAAATCAATTACTTTCTGCTTAACTTGAGTATCAAGAACATTAAATATGCGATCAGTTTCATATTTCATTATTCCAAGAAATTATACTTATATCCAAATTAGTAAAAACAGTTTTATGCATTTGATAGACAAATAATAAAGTACTGTATTCAAACATACAATTCAATCAGTGTCATTAACTCACATTATTTTAAAATAAATTAAATCTTTGAAATTGGATAATCATTGATTATTATTTCACATAATCTTAAGAAAAAATGCAGTAGAACATTATACCGTTTACATTTTACAAACATGACATAAGATATTTATTTTATGATATTTAAATCTTGTATTACCGATAATTTTAAACTCATGAAACGGCAAGTGTGTTTGATACGAAATATTGTCAAGGTAAATGACATAATGTTACAACAGTTTGCGTACGTGTGATATTAAATCCAATAATTTCAAGTTATCACTAATGTAAAACTAAGCTAAGAAAAAATAATAACAGATTGTGTAAATACTGATATAAAAGAAAAATATTGAATTTTAAAATATCCTTCTGTTGATTTCGTGCGAACGGATTGCCATGTTACAGTTAGTAACATTAAGGGAAAATAAAATTCATGATGTGTCACTTACCCCCTTCCCCACTCGCAATTAGTGATATATCTAAAGGCATGCGAAACAAATAAACAATTTGTTTTCGTATGTTTTTATTATAACTTTGTTTTCAAAATATAGTACTTCAATTATCTGACTCGCGACGTTGGAATTTTTTCATACTTCATTTCCGTTAATAAGCCATACTTAGAATGTATAACACATTTTAGTAATGTATAGTCAGCAAACACAGCTTTTGCGCCGCAGAGCTCTTTCTAGTAGTAGATGTGAGCGATCTTGGCCCCATACCGACTTCGCTTTTTGGGGCGAACGTGAATTACTACTACCAGCTTATACACCACTTCGCACGCCGCTCGAGTGTGTACGTACTAACGTATCTTCGAAAAGCTACGCTTTCTTTATACGTTCTCTTCTGTTTACTTCTTAGCTAATAGAATATTAAGGAGAAGAAACCAGACTCATTATCTAGGATCCATACGACGCCGGTAATGCTAACTCTGGTATGAAGCAAGCCAAATATCGAGTTCACGTGCATATACTTCCTCTCAAAAATTCACACCACAACACGAATGGGCTGTATCACCCTCGACTTTTGAAGTCTGGGGCGAGTTACGTTAAAATACATTCCATAGTCAGATCGGACCTTTCGCGCTCAAAAAGACGAATTTTATGTTTATATTTTAATAGGAACTAAACCGTTTAATCGCTGAGTAGTCATGAATTACGAAAAATAAAACTTTCGTTTTATAATTCAATCAAATTATTTAAGCATAAGTATTATGTGAGTATGATATTGCACACTCAGATCCGCGCGGCTCGTAGGCACCGAGCAAATTTAAACGAAGAAATTAGTATTGAACAACTTGCATTCCAAGAGACTGATATATATTCTAGATAAAATTACTCGACGACGCTGCTGCTACATCTTTCGTAGTAAAGTGTATTAATGCATATTTTTTATATAATATTAGTATATGTCTCGTTTGTGCTTACAATTGTGTATATTGGTGAGAATCATACGTCGATTTTCGTATTTTTTACAAGTTTAAATATTTTCTAATGGAATTAACACATTTTTTTACGCTTGTTGATGTAAAATTATCCAATGCAACAATGGTTGTGCATTTGCAAAACGATTCCTCAACACTTGAAGTTTTGTTATACTCTCACTGGTATCGATTTCTAACCCCCAAAACATTGTCGTTAGTTTGATAGGGTAAACATGGATATTCTTCAATGTTTCTTTTTTGCGAGTATAATCTTTGAGCCAAACGTGATTGATAACAGTTGCCTTTATTTGTTTCGCGCTTATAAGTTACTCACACATCCGCACGGCCAACTTTATAAGCAGAAACCAGAATGGTCTACATATGTTTATATATTATCCCCGCATGAAATATTACTTTATAGACCAGTACAGCGAAAAACTCATTTCGTATTAGAATTCGTTCGAATGGGCGAAGTCGATGAAATAAATTGAAAATTGAGTAAGCTTCGCCGATTCGCGGCGAAACGTGGTTTTCTCTCTTGAATGTTCTTGGCTTAAGACATTTTTTGACTACACTTTATTGGTTTCTAATTGCAATTATTTCTTTTTCTTTGGATCAATTTCAATCAAAATAAAAAAAAAATCATTAAAGATCTCAGAGTGATGAGAATTCTCGAGTTGCGATTGAACATTAATTAAAATAAATTAAAGTACATATTTTGTCTACATATTATGTTTTTAAGTCCAAAACAAAAAAAAAACTTGTGTTTAAAAATTTAGAATACTGTGGACGCGAATACGTCTTTAAATTTGCTTCCATAGTGGGAGGCAATTCAGAAAACTGATGATAACAAAATCGTATGATACAGTTTGATGCTGCCTATACATATCTATAATCTACATCCAAAATTCAATTACACCACTCGATAGCTAAAGGATCAAAAAATTCGCTAAGTTGAATGAGGACTGTGAAGCGTCGCATGCTTGGAAGGGCGAAGAGCCGATATTCAAAGAGTGTTTCACTACATCACTAAATTTATTTTTAATATAAATTTTACTCAAAAGCTACGACATTAGTTTGAGTTTTAATCATCAGCTCTTGTTAAAATCTATCGATTTCTCACTAGTATCTACAATGTTGACCTATAATCGTCAAAAAACCAAATCAGAATAATCCAAGGATACCCATGAAACACTGCAGGACTGCCGAGGACGTAAAAGAATGAAGGCGTCCAAGCAGATTAACGACGGCGCCAGTACCTGCGGCTGGGGCGAACGAGGCTATGCAAGTGGATGGTGTAATCGCTTATATTTCAGCGTTGAACTGTAGAGACATCTATTATGTGCGAACACCGATTATCAAAGACACATTTAGCAGCAGCTAGTGCACGTTTCACTACTTCGTATATAATTTCGGAATTTAAAGGACTTTTTATTATTCCAATAATAAATATACTTAAGAAATTCTAAATTTGGCATTTTATGAATTTAAACGTTTCGTTAAAAAAAAGTTATGGCAAGCACTATTATCTCGTGTCTGAATATGTTAATGAAAAAAACCCTTGCGATTGAACTGCTCGGCTATGAGGTTGCTTCATATTAATACTAAGTGTTGTATTAAATTAGTAATTATTCAATATTTTGTATCGATGAGTAAAAAAGAGCAAACCTTGAGTTTCCTGCCCAAACTTCTCATGGTGAATCAGCATTTGGAATGGGTGGTAATTTTAATGTCGAAAACAGTTGTTTATGACGCATTTTAAGTGTAATTTCTATTGACAATGAAATAAAGATATTTATGATTTGATTTGATTTGTACGAAAACGCACCATATTATCTCATGAAGGGTAAACATTTACTCAAGTCATTCGTTCTTACCGTGATTGAAACGGTCTTTGAAGTCGATTCAAAGTGGTTGTTGTTGAAAAATCTATATTGATGCTTGGGATCATTCTTTATCAAGCACTAAGTATAAAGTTGTTGATAGTGATCTGTCTCCACCAAAACTAATAGACCATTTCAATTATACTTATATGTATTGATGAATGTTTAATTCTATTCATCGCCCTTACCGTTCCACCACTTTGATACACGAATAGTTAAAAAACAAGTATACGTTTTTCGATATAAAATATACAATTGTTGAAAAGATCAAAATGTACGATAATGATACACTGCACGCGTAAACGTATAAATATGTCGAAATCAAAAGAATTTTATCACGTCTGATTTGCGTAACCAATTCAAATCGAATGTGTTATTGTAACGCAGGATAAAAACGGAATTGTCATTTGTTTTCCGTTTAAGTTTGAAATAAAAACAAATATATACATGAAAAAATTTCGTTTACGAAAAGAATTATACAAAATTTTGAGCTTGACTTCTATTAAAGGTTTTTGATAAGTTATTGAATTATTTTCTTAATTACAGCACTTAACTGAACGTACTATATATAGTACAACTGAATAATTTATATTAAACAAATGACAAAAGTCTACAAGACTTTTAGTCTTGTAATCTTTTGCGATTTTTTAGTCTCGTTTATACTTACAGTTAAAAAATGTTCCGTTTTTGGACTCGATATATCGTCCCAACCCTTTACTACCACATATTTCCTTATCCTATGGAATATTCACTATTATATTTATAAATATAAGCGGTACGTAGGTAAACGTAAGTAAAAGGGAAAGAAGAAAATACAATTAGAATGCTAAAAACCAATACGGATTCAGGTTCAATTCTTGGCTTTTACAAAACAAAACATAAATTAAATTGATTTGTTGTTTAAAGTCATCGTTTTGAAATACTTGAAATCAAATTTCACTCAGAAAATTGTATCATAATTAATGGAAAACGAATCTTTACGCCGCAAATATGAGATTGATTCGGGTATTGAAGCGACTTGTTAACTTCCACGAATTTCTCTGAATCTTTATCGACGAAACCAATCACAGCTCCGGGTGCGCCCATTCAAAAGATAATAATAAGCCCCTTATTAATTTTATCGCGAAACACTTTTGCATACATCGAACAAGTTTGGGCGGATAAATGTCGGAGCGCGAAACGTGTACAGTTCTCGTAGATACAGTCACTGAACGGCGATAACTTTATTGGGGTTATACATTGTTGCATCGAAAAGTTTATTTTTTTTTTGTATCACAACAAATCTCCGTTGACGTCAAAGAATGCCACATCGGCTGAAGGCAAGCCTAACAAATCGCGTTCTGAAATATGAATTGCATTTATTACATAGTCAATCAAATAACACCGAATTGAGGTTTCTTTTTTGAAATAGCTAACAAAAACAACTCAGATGAAAATAGAGAATATGCGTCTGAAACAAATAAAGGTTAAAATTTTTTTATGTATAAATTTTTAATTCAGCATTATATCTCTATTAATATTTTTAATGTTATTTATTTTGTGATTAAGAAAATAATTTTCAAAAGTGCAAAAATGTGGAAATTCAAAATAGGTGAAATGCAACCTTATTGGCCATATGATCTGACCAATAGCGGTAGCCGTGTGATGTCAAAGTCTATGTCAACAAAGCGCTATATTGGCTTTGTGTAATTTATTGCACAATTCGGTACAAGAAAGAACACTTTAATGTATCGGGTGCATTACTTATTGTATTTTTACAGATAGACACAACACAATGCATATAAATTGGTTGTTTGACTTGTCCCACGATAACCGTAAAATACAAAATAGACTGCCCAATATTTCAACAATTTGTTTGTAAATTAGTTGTCTGTTGTCATAAACGTTGACGTCAAGCCAAAAAAGCGCGGCAAACGGTGAGCGTTTAAAATCCCTAAATTTCTTTAATATTTTCAATATTTTTTTCTTACTGTATTTTAGTATTTTCGTGAAAAACCGCAATATTTTTTTTTCGCAAAAATATTGCGATAGGAGCTATCGTATAAAAATGTAAAAAAATAAGTATATATTCTCTGTTGCGTTGTATTTGTGAAATAAACAATTGCTATTACAAATAATAGAAATTGTTTAATAATATATATAATAATAATAAATAAGTATCAACGAATACAGAAATAGAATCAATTTGTAAAGGAGTGAATCTCTAAAACGAAATTTAGATAGATATAATTTCTTGACAGGTACAAGGCGAGACAGAAATTAGAATCCATTCATTAAGTGTCAAACCACTGACGCGGAATCTGCGCACAATTTGTTAGGTAGACATGAAGAGAGTCAGAACTTGGAGTCCTTTTGTCGACCATTGACACAAAACTTACAGTCTATTTGTTAACTGTTACTTAACTGAAACCGAATTTAGAGCTATAAGGTTAGCTATCGCAGAGACTAAAATTAGGTTTCATTTGTTAAATAAAAAAGAATTCAGATAGAAAATCATTTTCGTTCATACGAGATAGGCGACTACTTAAATAGATTCAGACTCCATTTGTGAGGTAGGCAACCACTGGGACAAAATATCGAAATTTCTCACGAAAAGATGTAAATACGATATATAGAATTTTAGAGGGGACGAATTCGCGGTCGACCCCTAATATCCGATTCGCTGGTAGACGCATCGTAATATATTTTGGCAAATTCTACCAACCTCTATCAGACTTGGTTCTATTTCAGCACTCTCAGTTCTGAATGGCATATAGTAATCACCTAAGTCCTTACATATTCAGCTATTGTATATTAGTCTTGACTAAAAATTATTTCGAAATGTTTGTATAATAACTAACCCCATAAAATTAGTTTGCGAAATTGAGCTACCCTCAAGTTTCTTGCACGCTCTTATTAAAAAAAAACTGCCTTCCGAACGAATGTTAAAGTATACATTCGCAAAAAACTATGATTTATTTCAAGTGTTACTTTATAACCCATGACATGAAAATTTTTGATTTTGCGTTTAATTGCTTAATAGTCGCAAGCGTGGTGTGTCTCACCCAAGAAAACTGGGTTGTTTTCTAAGGCCATGGTTTGAAGTTTCTTTGTACCGTAAAAATTCTTTCGGACAAAATGAGATCGATGTTTGCAAAAATAGTATAAACTGGAATTTAAAGGGTGATCAATTAGATAATATTTTTGGTTTTATAAATATAAAAGTAGTCATGGTATAATGAGCAACCTTAAGTGCCATCATTGAACTAAATCATATTACAAATTATATTGTACCTAATGATCACCTCGAATACCTTTAAATACCACCCATACTAGAGTCATAGCCGTGAAAATAAATGTATTACATAGAATGAGCAGGCTTAGTGACGATGCTCATCGCCGGATGTCCAGTGGCTCAGAAAAAAACATCATACTC